>JAEDXX010000679.1:0-14867 GCA_021725515.1 Epicauta chinensis
TACACATAACATCTAAATCCCGGACGATTGGACAGCAATTAGATGTTACGTGTGTCGCTATACACATAACATCTAAATCCCGGACGTTTGGACAGCAATTAGATGTTACGTGTGTCGCTATACACATAACATCTAAATCCCGGACGATTGGACAGCAATTAGATGTTATATTAAGTCACCATATTTTGTGGCTATTCTACCAAATGACTTGATTGCAAATTTTTCATCAACTTCTATTTCTTTCACATTAGTAAACGGTTTCAAATATAAAGAAGCGTTTACATCGTTAAAAAAGGTTGACGACATTTTTTTATCTTTGTACGATTGAAGTTCTTCGCACTTCAAAGACAAGATACTGAATGATTATTTATTAATAAAATTTGTACTATTTACAAGCATCCGTACAGACATGCGCGTTAGCATTTTGAAATTTGATCTACAGATCACCAATGAAGCCGAAAACCGTGTTGAAAGAAACGATTCAAAGCTCTGTGCCATATGACACATTGAAATTTGACACCAGCTGACCTTGAATTGAACACCGCAGTGATTCACCTCCTATGATTTTGAAATTTGACACCGGATTACTGAACTTTTATGTGACCTTGAAAATTGACACTTGACCATTGACCTTGAATTTGATACAGAGCCCTTGACTTTGAAATTTGATACTGAGTGATCGACCTTGAAATTTGACACGTGGGTCATTAACCTTGAAATTTGACACCAGGGGTCGTTAACCTTGAAATCTGACACCAGTCATTGACCTTGAAATTTAGCAACAGGGCATTGACCCCATGTGACCTTGGAATTCGACACCAGGGTCATTGTCCTTGAAAATCGACACCAGGGGGCGTTGACCTTGAAAATTGACACAGGGTCATTGACCTTTTACGTAACCTTGAAATTTGACACCAGGTCATTGACCTTGAAAATCGACACCAGGGGGCGTTGACCTTGAAAATTGACACCGGGTCATTGACCTTTTACATAACCTTGAAATTTAACACCAGGTCATTGACCTTTTACATAACCTTGAAATTTGACACCGGGTCATTGACCTCGAAATATGACACCTTAAAAATTTGAATTTCCCGCCATTGCGCATGCGCAGTAGCTTTTAAGTGGTCCAGAACCGGTACTACTATACTACTCATCGCTGCTGAAAAACCATAATGCAAAGAACAAAAGCCGTAAGTAGTATAGTAATGCCGATCCTGGCTTACTTGTCCTTGTGCGCATGCGCAAAGGCAGAAAATTCAAATTCCGCAAATATCAGTGGTACCAACTGAAAACCATCATTTTTTGTGGTTCATCGCTGCTGAAAAACCATAATGCAAAGAACAAAAGCCGTAAGTAGTATAGTAATGCCGATCCTGGATTACTTGTCCCTTGTGCGCATGCGCAAAGGCTTCACTAAATTTCATGGCTAATTTCTCATGAGTGCATGTAAAATTCTTCCACCAGTAATTCTGTATCCCATCAATCCCAGCCGCCTTCCAATTTCCCGCTTTTTTTAATACTGTTGTTCTGTCATGATAGCTAATTACTACGTCCTCCATCCGTGCTACTTCCTGCTGCCTCTCTATGTCCTCTATCCAGTATGCCCCAGTGTTGTGCTCAACCCTATTAGCCCATATGTTGCGCCAGAACTGTGTCATTGATTCGATTGTAGGGGGCTCGTTTGCATCATTACTATTGTCTCTATTTTCTTCAATGGTTCGATAAAATATAAACTGATTATTCCGGAATCTTTTGTTGTCATGGTATCTCTGAGTTCTCCTCGTATATCTTCTAATTCTGTTACCCAGTGCTTTTACAATTTGTTTAAGATCTTCAAGTATCAGCGAAGCCAGTTGCACACCCCGCACATGAGCTTTTTTCAGTTTATGTTCGTGGATGATATTCTTAACTTTTCTTTTTAATTTGTTGCTTGGGTTAGGACTGTTCAGGTACGCCACCAGTTGACCTATCTTTTTTCTTATGGTATTTATTTTTCTTTCAAGTCTCTTTTTCCACGGAGGTTCTCTCTCTATTCGCGTCTGAGCGTTGCAAGTCTTCTTCAGATTCACACCCAACCGCTCACAGACCACGACAGCAGCAGCATATACTGCCTCAGAGATATCCTGCAGATCATTACATTCGCCCAAAACCACTGACAGGCCCTCATTCACCGACATCACAGTTTCTTTTGCTTTTCTACAGTAGAATAAACGCGGCAAGTTTTCTCTTGCTTGCCACGCAATACCCGAGAATTTAATTATATTTTCTTTAATTTGATCTGTTGTAGGGCTTGATTCGGTCATACTAGGCTCATTCGGCGCCGAACCGCAAGGTTGCTGTTGACTATGTTCACCAACATCAACCCGTTCCGGCACCTCAACTTCTGTACCTCGGATGGATGTTTTAATGGCGTTCAACTCGGCAGTCGACAACTTTTGAGATCTTAAGATCCATCTTACTCTGTCCGATAGATATTGAGCAGATTTTGCTTTACCTGGTCTTAACTTTGTCCATCTTTCTTCAAGTCTTATTATTATTATTATTATTATTATTATTATATTCTCGGTATATTTCTAATGTTCATTTTTCGTTTACCTATAGGAACGACAAGTAAGACGATCGATCAGCCGGACTAACGAACTCGGAGATCGCCCTCTCCAAACCACCATACCGGGCCGACCTCGCAAGACAACCAGGGAAGAAGACGCTGCCATCATCAACTTCGTGCAATGGTCGCCGTTCACCACTGCACAGAACATCCGGAACAATGTAGTGGTGAACATATGCGACAGTACAATTAGGGGTTGGGGGTTGGTTCGTGTTGTCCGGCCGGGCCGCTATGGCGCCTCCTTAAGTGTAAAGGGGGCACACGCCTTTTTGTTATTTCGGTGTAAGGGGAGCCTCTGCAGGATCGGTGCGGCCGGGCGGCGGGGGCTGGCCGGCGCCCCGGTGGGGATGATCATGATGGATGGTTGAGTGCATGGGTATGAAAGGGCAGAGGGACGTAATGAATTTATGCTAAGCAGGCGTTCCATCACGTTTCTCCAGTCTGTGGAGGGGTTTTTTAGCCGGTAGGAGTCCGGCACTACCACTCGACACGGGTCGGGTGGTGTCCATGAGGTTTTTCCCCTCCAACACGTAAAAAAAAAGTACAATTAGATAGCGTCTTAAGGTAGGTGGTATGAGATGTCGAGTCCCTGCAAAAAAAATCCCAATAACTCCCGATCTAGCCCGGGTTCGCTTAAAATTGTGTCGAGCGAACCTTCAAAGAAACTGGGAACATGTAATATTTTCAGATGAAAAGACTTTTAAGACATCGCAGGACATCAAAACAAACCTGTGGCGAGTGGATGGCACTGGGTTTGAGCCGCGCCATGTCTTGCCTTACCGGCACATGGGTCGTGTTAGTGCAGGATATTGGGATTGGACGACTAGTGCCGGTCCTGGCGAAGTAGTACAAATCACACCGCCCAATTTCAATGATCTTCGTTCAAGACAATTGTCCAATGCATAGAGCCCGTATTGTAGACGAGTGGTTTGAAGATCATGAAGGTCACTTTCAATTACTGAGGTGGCCTGATCGTTCACCGGACCTCAACCCTATTGAAAAATTGTGGGGTCATATGGTTCGGGAATGGGGCAGTATATGTAGTTAGAGATAATCCTCTTCCTCAAACTGTTGAAGCACTTGGTCAAAATGTCTCGACAGTTTGGGGACACCTGAGGTTGACAGATATTTGTAGCAATTTAGTTCAAAGTATGCCTCGCCGGCTACAGGAATGTATTGACAACAACGGCTATTATACAAAATATCGAAATATGTTGGTAATTTTCTTACTAATACATGTATTAGTACGAATGTTATTTATATATCAAAAATTTTGTAAAATAGTATTATGATTGTTAAGGTTTAATTCATGTCAATGATTTCATTGAATCATCGCGTGTCAAAAATCAAAACTGACATGGATTGTTGCGGAAAAAAGTTTCAAACATAAGTTAACTAAAATTAATTTATTGGGCAAATTTTCCAACTTCCACAATACTTTTTATATTTATTGCGGTTGATATTCTTGTTATTTTCTCCAATCTTTTTAATTTTCCATAGAGTCACACGGAAATTACTTTAAATTTATATCATGTTATTGTCATTGTCTATTACTTTTTAACGCTTCGAAATTTGTGTATTTTTTTAATGTATTTGACCATACAATGAAAATATAAACTTTGTAATCACTATTATATATTGATCAGGAATGTTCTGCTACTTCACTAAGATGTTATACAATTTCCTTTTTATGGGTTTAATACTTTTCTGGATACATTTGTATAATACTTCTCTTGTAAAATAAACATTTTAACTATATTTCTTAAAAACTTTATAATAAAGACATTCAAATAAGACTTTACATCTGTGTATATTTTTATTACAACCCTTTTGTAATATTTATAGCCTGTTATTACTATAAAAAAGATCTTTTGATAATGCTAGAGGACGAATTTTTGACGAAATTAAGATTATTTACTTTAGAAAACTGTTCTTCAATTATCTTCAACTATCTAAAACATTTTCTAAGTCTTACAAACTTTGACCAAAATAGTTTAATACCCTTTTCTATTAGTAACTAAAACTATAAATAAACTATATAAATTTATTTATAATCTTATTATTAAATATTAATTAGAGCCATTTTATATTATTGCTTAAATTTAAACATCTGCAATCATTATTGTAAATATAGTAATAATTTACTTATATTATAGAATTAATGTGCGATAGATATGCGGTAACATGCATATTAGGTTTGGCGTAGTGCAAACTAACGGAGACATTGGAATTTAAAACGGTTGCATTACTAGTAAAAGCAAAATTTCTACATTTTATCTATAAATATATTGTAACATGAACAGATGGCACCTACCCTAGGGCATCTACAACCATCATCCATTCATTGATCATAAATTTTATATTTAACAACTCTAAATAGAATGGGTTCAATTGTGACAAGACACTTATATAAACTCCCAAATAGCAAGCTTTGTCCAACAAGTTTTATTATTAGGACATTCTTTATTGATGTGAGTGTATATATTAGTGGATGGCTCACCTAAGTTTACTGAGGAATCATTCAAAGCTATTGAATTACGATGTAAAGAGAAGTGCGGCATAGTTAATTTCGTTCTCGATGAAGTATCAATAAAAGAAGAAATAGTCTATGAGAAAGAAGAATTTCACGGAGCCTTAAACCTTGGGACACTGCAAAATTTGGATTCTGCATACTTCGATAACAACAACCCAATTACAGCAAAAAATGCATTAGTTTTAATGGCAGTTTACATGAACGAGAATTGAACAATTTCAATCGGATATTTTTTAGTTACGTCGCTGAATAGTGAATAACATGCAAATATTTCAACGTTGGCATTCGAATTATTACAGAAAGCTAACTGCAAAGTTTCTTCTATAATTTTTGATGGAGCTTGTTTAAGTATAAGTATGTGTAATTTTTTAGGCGCTAATTTGAATTATGGTCCTAATTTTAAACCTCATTTTACTAATCCAGCGACATTAGAAGTATGTTGTATTTTTTATGACTTTTGTCATGATTAAATTGATTAGAAATACATTAGGAGATCACAAAATGATTAAAACGGTTGATGGAATAGTTATTTACTTTACAAGGTGGGAGAGTGACACTTTTCACAAGAGCGGATAGTTTGGATCACTCGGCCTTCGCCTCGTGATCCAAATCCGCGAGTGTGAAAAGACACTTCCCACCGTGTAAAGTACAACATTTTTCTTAATACTAACGACGATTTAGTTTATTTTTTTTATTATAGGTATTAATTTTTTTTGGGGGCCCACATTGCCCCAAATTTTATATTTTTTAATTTTAGTGGACGCAGCATAATAATATTAAATAAGAATCAAGGGCCAAAAAAAAAGTAAACGCGTAAAAAAATTATTGATATTATGATTTTTTTCCTTAAGGGGCCCACTTTGCCCCCCTACCCCTATATACCTATATAAATATATATATGTATGGTATTATTGTTTAACAAAATAACATTGTTTACTAAAAGTTTGACCTTACGTCTATTTCTGGACCTATTCATATTTTTTATACCTATATATACAGAAATTCTGGTACTTCATGGAAAGATCTTCGAGGCCGATTTGCGTCGCAAAAGTTGAGACCAGAGTCATTTGCAATTGGGTGTTCGACGAGATCAGTTGAGTTTCATTAAAGTAGACGATCTGTGGTAAACGCAATTATTTTTAATCGAAATTTAAATTCAGATTAACCGAAATTAATTTAAATTGAATCACTGGTAATAATTAATATATAATTTAATTGAAGATATAGGCATTTTAACTCTCAGTTTTTTGTTTGTTCTTTTTTTCTTATATTCCAAAATTTAATCTGTGTATTTTTGAATTGTTAAAAATGTGTGATATCGAGAAAAAAAATTGCGTCGATTTGTCCCACAAAAAAACTTGTTGTTAATAGAAACTAAAAGAAAAGACACTTTACCATTAAGATATTAGTGAAGTAAAGTCTACTTTCAACTGTTAGTATTGAGAAAAATCTATTTTATGGTCATATATAGACAAATTATATGAACTTGCAAAGAAGGATTAACAGTCGCTAATAAGTTAACCAAAAACACGTTTATTATCAAAATAATAAAATGAATGTCAAATTAGCCATACTTAACCATACTTAGCCATACTTAGTGGAAGAGTTTCAAAAGCTTTCCAATTCATAGAAAATAATGTCGGTGATATGTTGATCTGTAAAAACCCATTTTCAAAGGATGCTCCGTTAACTGATGATACCTATTTAAAAATGGAAGAACATGCTAAAAAATTTGAAAACTATATTAATAATTTATGTAGTGACGAGGGAACATCATTAATCTATTCAAAGCGTAAGAGTCTAGACTATGTGTCCTATGTCAATTTCATCCCAAATAGTATAGGATAGAGGGGAAGCAGCCCATAAGAGCTAATGTAAATTCGTAGTATACGAGTTTCGGCGCCTCTACCGAGTGAGGCTTTCACGAAAATCTGAAACCAGCGCCAGAATTTAATTTATAAAATATTCAAATGAAACGGAAAGTGGTAAAAAAATAGAAGGCATCATTAATTTAGATAATGCTTACTTATTGTATTTCTAAAACCAAACAAATGTAGAAAAATAATGTACATTAAATCATGAATCCATAGGTAGAGTACAGCACAATCTTACATTAAATTAGCGATTTAAAACCTCTAATCGAAATTTTAATCACAAAAAAATTGAAAAAAAATAAAAATTTTCTTCTTCAATTTCTTGCTATAACAAGAGATTGTAAAAGCTGACAATAATACATTCTATCTAGTATGTATTATAAACAGTTCTAAATAAGTATAACAAGAAATTTTTTTGGAAAGTTATCAAAAAAACAATAATAATAATATTATAATAATCTCTCATAAATATACAGTAGACTATATCGTTATATCTACAATAGTACATGTGGCACTTTAAATACTCCAATACTTTTATAAAAGTGCAGTAGAAAAATAAAATTGAAGCTTATCAATAACATAAATATTATTCTAATATTGCTATAAATATCTTGTCATTTTTAAAAAGCTAATTATTATTAAAAGTTTGACCTTACGTCTATTTCTGGACCTATTCATATTTCTTATACCTATATATACAGAAATTCTGGTACTTCATGGAAAGATCTTCGAGGCCGATTTGCGTCGCAAAAGTTGAGACCAGAGTCATTTGCAATTTGGTGTTCGACGAGATCAGTTGAGTTTCATTAAAGTAGACGATCTGTGGTAAACGCAATTATTTTTAATCGAAATTTAAATTCAAATTAACCGAAATTAATTTAAATCACTGGGAATAATTAATATACAATTTAATTGAAGATAGAGTCATTTTAATTCTCAGTTTTTTGTTTATTTTTTTTCTTATATTCCAAAATTTAATCTGTGTATTTTTGAATTGTTAAAAATGTGTGCTATTGAGGAAAAAATATGCGTCGATTTTATCCCACAAAAAAACTTGTTGAACATCATTTTTAGTACCCCCAATAGAAACTAAAAGCCAATAGTGAAGAAAAGTCACTTTTCCTCACTAGTCACTTTTCTTCACTAGTGAAGAAAAGTGTCACTTTACCATTAAGATATCAGTAAAGTAAAGTCAACTTTCAACTGTTAGTATTAAGAAAAATATAACTTCGACTTAATTGAATGTATGTAAATGAAAAGACTTTAATTGTAAATTTGTTTATAGTTTGTTTATATTTGTAATATAATGTATATGTTTCGATAATATTGCAGGTCACACCTGAAGATGGCTAATTAGCCGAAACCGGTCGTGAAAACTAATAAATAACCATACAAGAAATTTTGAGACTATAATATTTCCCTACTTACAATGTCTTCTTGTACTACTAACGGTATTTACAATTTAAAAGATTCCTGACAAGACTATGATTAATTAAAGATTGAAGAATGACTTTTTTATTAAACATTGTACGAATGAGTTTAACGAATAAATTTAATACCAACCGAAAGTTTGAAGCCTATAGAATATACAAAAGTTGAGTTGCCTATTTTTTCCTGGCATAACTACTGGGATGCCAGGTATAAACAGGTATGTTGATACTAGTTATTTTCACCCATTTGTTTAATAAATAAATATTATGTTAAAATAAGCGCTACTTCATTATGAACACGATATAGGGTTGTCTGCAAAATATCTGGTCTGAATGAGGGTTGCCTTGTTTTTAAAAGTGAAATTTTGATGCGAAACTTACGACAAAGTAGCCTGAGCTGCTACCGATTGTTGTCATAAAAAATGCTTAAAAAGTGTTTTTTGTGGGACACGGACAATTTCTTAATTGATTTTAACGATGAAATCTTTAAAAATTATTCATTAAAGTTAGCCCTTCGTAAAAAGGGAACTTTAAATACAATGAAGTTGAACTAACTAAAGCATCACTCGAATTTTTATCACAACAATAGGCATAAGCACGAACTCTCAATTTCGATATTTCAAAATAATTAACTACTCCAAAATATTGCGCAGTCTTTACTAATGTATCGCTATCCTCTTTTATCGCACAGGATACTCAGGTCGGACTTCTTTGTCGTAAGTTTCCATTCGCATCAAATTTTTACATTTAAAAACTTACCAACCCAATTATGAGACCAGATATTTTGCAAACAACCCTATCTCATCGTGTTTGCAATAAAATAGCGCTTATTTTGTTAAAAGATTGATTTATTAAACAAATGAGTGAAAATAACTACACAGCATCAACATACCTTTTTATACCTGCCAACCCAGTAGTTATGCCAGGAAGAAAAGAGACAACCCAACGTTTTCACTCTCTAGTGTCCATATTTTCGGTTGGTATTAAATTTACTCGTTAATCTCATAAGTGCAATGTTTAATAAAAAGTCATTCTTTAAGAATCTTCAATCTTTAATTAATCATAGTGTCACGCCCCTTTCTGGTAGAGCTTGATTATCTTATATGTCAATTGGGGGTTGATAGGGTGTGACGAAATATAACTTGCAGATCTTCTACTTTGGTATATTTATATAATAAAAGGTACTTACAATATCACAATGAGTATCATCGTGGTCGACACACTTACAACACTATACGTCGTCTCGTACTAACTCACTAAGTCCCCGATCATGTCTTGCGGAGCTCCTTATATAATCGATTAGTGGAACACTTGTGTCCGACTAATACTGACCAACTTATTGTGAAATGCTGATACTGTATATTTGTAAATTGCAATAGTGTTGTAATTGTATCGACCTACATACTTTAACTAATTAAAGGTTCTGTATGAGAAAGAGATGAATCTTCGTGACAATAGTCTTGCCAGGAATCTTTTAGGCAACCTACTCGCGATACATTTTTCCACATACTAAATTTGATGTAAAATACTTTTCATCCATTAAACAGATGGGTGAATGCCGTTCTTAATTCGGATCTTAGACTATTATAATTTCTGAGTTTATTTGAGTATTTTTACTTTAATTTTAGTTAAATACATCACCAATTATATTTATTGTATTGACTTCATTATAAATATATTAAATTTTTTGATTCACTGAAAAATGAATGATTTTTATGTTTCTTCTGGGTTCTTGTATAACATTTTACATAACAAAGAACCATTTTTTATCTTTTAAACTAGTAAATTATTAATTTTTCAACTACTGCGTGTACTAATCCAAGCGAAGGTTTCAAATTTCAAAAAATTCTATCACCCCTGTCGCCCCCGCAAAGGCCCACAACCTCAATAGTTGGGTGCCACAGACTCCAGATGTCGCTTATAATTATATTTCTGCTTCTCCTCTATCTTATACTCTTTGTTTCGTACATCGATTTCGATAACTTATTTAAAATTTTGTATGAACCACTTTTTAGTTCATCTAGTTTTCTTTCTATTCAATCGGTTCCCATTTTAAAGGTATACTAAGTCTCCGACTTTAAAATCATAAGCTTTGCTACATTTATCATAGAATTTTTTTATTATATTCATGGTACTTGACACTGGTTTGTAAGGCAATTGTTCTGTCGTTTTCTAGGTTATTATCGTCTTTATTTTGTCTTAAGTCGCTTGGTAATGTTGAGGTATCTTCACCTAATAATAAATATTTTGGACTGAATCCCGTTACAGAGTGTTCAGTTTCATTGTATTTTTCTACACAATTATGCGCTATATTTTTCCACACATATTTTATATTTTTTTCATTTATTGCACATCTAATTTTATTTACTAAGGTTTGATTAAGTGCTTCGTTTAAACCATTCGAGAATGGTGCGTTAACTGCTGTAAAAATCATAGTGATATTTTTTTTCTAAAAAGCTTTGAAATATTTGGAATTTATGATTAGATATTGATCTGTTAGGATTGTCTCTACATTATGTTCTTTAAGCACGTTTTCTGATAACTTAATGAAGTCATTTGCGTTTTGCGTTTTTGATGTTAATATGTAAGCAAATCTTGTGAAGTGATCTACTAGGAGATGTAAATATTTCTTTGTGGATCGTGAACCCCCGAATCCACCTATCGTGTCTATAGAAACTATTTCAAACGTTTTTTTTGCAGTCCCAAGATAAGACATCAAACCAATTTTATGTTGTCCTCTGGATTTGTTTTTTAAACGTCACAATTTTGCATGTATTTTCTATAAATCTTAAAATGTTTTTTTGCTGTATAGTACGGTAATATTTTGCTTTGCATTTGCTTACTAGGGAAGACCGAGGCGAATCGGATCACTTTATTCTTCATCTTCTTTTTTCCTTCATCTGCTCGGGTGGGAGCCTGGGCTTTGTCAGACTGTCGTGAACTTGCAGACGACACTATATCAGCTACTGGTTGTGAATTTGTGGCTTGCACTTGTAGCTGCATTTGTTGGGAACTTGGTGACTGGACTTGGGACTCTTGATCACAAATGAACTTGTGGTCAGTTATTGCATTAACGTTTATTGGAAATATTCCAGTCTTTTCGAAGCCTTTTGTAGCATTCCCAACAGTGGCAGCCAGTCAATTCCCTTTAGCAGAGCGTCAGACTCAGTCATCACGTGATCACGTCATCAATCTCGCCACAATCATAGTTTGAACACTCTGAAGCCCCTATTCTACTCAGAAAGCATTTGAAACGTTCCTGAATTGTCATAACTTGGATAGCGCGATTACACAGGTCTATGCTCAGATGTGTCTTGTCACCAACAACCGGGATGAAGTTGAAAGTCCGGTTGTGGCGTTGTTCCACCTGTTTTGCCACTGTTGTGTGTAATGCGTGCGCAGTCCCTGATGCAGTGCTTTAGGTGGGATAGTGTTAAACTCGTGTTGCAGATCACCGGTAGCTGTAGTACTGGCGAGGTAATTAGCTCTCTCGTTTCTTTCAATTCCGACATGCAACTTATCTTTCAAATAGAAGCGTAGTAGGGTGCTTTAGATATCTTAAAGCATCAAACGCAGAGAGGCTGTCTGAGAATATTGTCCAGTTAGGTCCACCAACTCTTTCCGTGTGCAAACTCTCTTGAAACCGCCACAAAGTTTTCAAATAATCTGACAATATCCAAACTATTCATGACTTCATTTTCTATAAATATTGTGGATAAACTTGTTCAGCGCTCCTGCGACATTGACGATTGTAAATAATTTTTTATAATTTTTAATTCATTAATATTATGAATAATTTTGAATATGTCATTATCTTCTTTTAACAACATACATATGTAAATCTTTCGCTAATTGTAAGAAATTATAAAGTGGTGTCAATTATAGAAAAGAAAAAAATTATTGAAAATTCTTGTTTAGTATTATCGATAGGTTCATCCACCCCTCGCAAGCGCACGATTTTTTTTCGTCTTTCTTCGAACATTATCAAATACAGGCTCTACCTCTAAAGGTGGAGTGTCAAATACGCGGTTGAAGCGGCTAGAGCAGCGCGGCTGAAAACGCTTATCTATAGTAGACGAAGAACAACTGTTATTAATAAGAAACAATCCACACGAAATTTTTTCAACTCGAAGAGACGAGGGTTTCCAAAATCTTTTGATGAAAAGACATCTTCTTCGAGATGAATCAAAATTTCCAAGTTTTTTTCCTGTTAACATCAATCAATTAAATTTTATATTATCGTTAATTGAAAATGATTTAAAGAGACAATCATGTGCACCCAATAGGCCCAGAAGAAAAGCTAGGAGTAACATTGAGGTAAGTACAGGGGTCGGCAAAATGAACTACCCAATTTAAATAGCTTATAAAAATGAATGCATATTCTTAGACTAGAAAGGTGGAAGATTTTTATGATTTAAATATACTGTTTCATAAATGACCGCCATTGTTCTCAATGCATTCTTCTAATTGAAAAGCAAATTTTCGCATAAAATTTTGAAGAACGTGACGTGGGATAGCATTGATTTCATTTATAATGTTTAATTTAAAGTCTCTTAAATTTCTGAGTTTATTCACAAACACTTTAAGCTTTAAATAGTCCCAAAGAAAATAATCCGGAGCTCGCCATGGAACCGTACCATTTCTTCAAAAGAGTCCGTTTGGAAAGGATTCTGTTAAAATGTCCATGGTTATTCTCGCCGTATGACTTGTTGCCCCGTCTTGTAGAAACCAGTAATATCCTGTTTCTTCTTTAATTTGAAGTAAAACGAAAGTCCGCTGCATTTGAACATAGCGCGCAGCAGTAACGGTTACCGTCTGATCCTTCTCTTTAAAAAATTAAGGCCCAAATATTTTAGTCAATGAAATGGCACACCACACAGTTACTTTAGGGTAATATAAAGGTCTAACAAAATCCCCAAGCCTACTTTTCTATTTAAAACTATTTTTATTCAAAATAACCGATACGTTTTTGTGTTATTAAAATAAAATTGTTAATACATTTTGCTGGACCCTGTATATTTATTTTATGGTATTTGAATCATACATACTAGATGATGATGCTGCATTTTCATTAATTCCACTTCACCAACAATACAATAAATTTCCATTTTAACTTTTACTTGGGAAGAAGGAGAAGGTTTCTTGACAGATATCGCCTTACTTCTGAAAAAGATGTCAATTGGATGTTCATCGACATTCCAATTTTCGACAGCATACAGTATCTTTTCGTATCGTTCAGATCGTGCCTCGCTATTGCGTTGAATGATATCGAAAATCTTTTCGGATAATTCTTGGCGTTCTGATAACTTCGAATGACAAATATTTGCTGGACATTTTGATCGTGGACTTTGTTTTTCTTTAATGTTCTCATTATATGTTGTAACTTCTTCCTCTTCTTCCATCAGAGTTTCTTGAGTTTCATTTAGTAGCTCATTGTCACCAAATTCAAGCGTACTTTGTTCAGATTCGTCGACCCTAGTGTCTATGGGATCGATATAATGCAGGCATTAATTTCGAGTATGTTTGAAGTGCTTGTGAAATAAGTGATAATAATCGTAAATAAATCAAAACCCTGTTAAGTACTTACTTTCGCTGATGTTATCAAGGAAAGATAAACTGTCCTGAAGATACCATATGTTACCTTTTTCTATTGTTGCGGAGACTGTTGGCATTTTACCGGTTCGGTTCCGTCGATTTATGTGTCGCGAAAATTCTTCCATTGTTTTTTCAATCATCGACTATAGTAAACAAGTAGTGGGCCTTCTGGCACAGCGGCTGCTCCCTGTATATTTCGTTGCCCATCTTTGTCAAATTTATGTAAATGGTGTTGCTTAGTGTTGTGTAATGGTAGCAACAAATTCTGAAAGCACTCTACAATGATTGAAATAATGAAACATTTTAATCAAAAATACATTAAAAATGTAAGTGTCAATTTAATCTATAGTGGGTAAGAATAAATTCATTAATTATTTTGTTTTTAATTTCTTTACTATATATTGGACGGTGGGAACGCTCCCCATCCGAATTTGTATACAGATTCGCGAAATTATTCAGTAATAGAGGACAATATAAGATATTTAGGGATTCTTACAGAAAAACGTATTCATATACATGAGGAAGGCAAGTGTAATTTTCAAAAGTTGTTAATTTTTGTTTTTTTTTTGCGTTGTTCCAAACACACTTGAACAATCCCCTACCGCCAGTAAATGGAAACAACCCCCCAATTCTACCACAAATTACTGCGTGTTTATGTATGGGTGATTTCAATAAACCAGTGTAATAATAATAAAAAAATCTTAAAAATCGTTGTTTGTTTAGTTTTCCCTCTTTCAAACTAATAAAACACTAAGAAATAAAATGAATCCATTTTATTTACAACAAATGTAAGCAGATTTAACAATTCAAATTTTGATGTTGTT
>JAEDXX010000680.1:0-2500 GCA_021725515.1 Epicauta chinensis
AATATTATCATCAAAAATAAATAAAATAATTTATAAAAGAAATAAAAAATAATTATTATATTTTTAAAATATATATAAAAAATTAAATCAAATTTTTATAAATACTTATAAAAATTAAAAATATAAATAAATTCATAAATTATATAGTAATAAATAAAAATAAAATAAATTAAAAAATATTATATAGATTTCAGATAATTATATAAAAATTATATATTTTAAATAATCAGATAGATCTAATAAAATTTAAATAAATTAATTGACATTAATAAATTATGTCTAAAATAATAAATAAATTTAAATTTATAGACATAATTATATGTATATAAATATCATCTCAATATAGATAATTAATTAAAAAAAATCAAATAATAAAATATAAAATCAAAATAATATATAAATATATTAGAAATATAAAATTATATTAATTTATTTAAAATTAATATATTCTTAATGCTTTTAAAACAAAATTATATTAAATAATTATAAAAAATAAAAATTACAGCATAAAATAAAATCATATATTTATAATATTACTAATAATTATAATATATCAATATTAAAATATAATCTTAAAAAAATTTAAATTATAAATAAAACACTTAAAAATATCAATAAAGATATTTCATAAAAATATATATTTACAAAATTTAAAAAATAAATAAAATATTTATAGTTAAATAGAGGGGATAAATAAAAACCTTAAAAAATTATAATATTATAAAAAATAATCATATACATATTAAAAATTCATAACATATATAAAAATAAAATTTTATATAAATCAAAAATATAAAATATTAAAAATTAAACTTAAATAAATATATCTTACTTATAATAAAACATCAAAATATATAATATAAAATATAAAATATTAATACATCACTAATAAAAAAAATTATCTAAACATAAAAATCCAAAATGTACATAACTCATCATAAAATAAAATACAAATAATTAAAAATTAAACACATACCAAAAAAGTATAAATTCAATACATACAAATACTCACAACATTAAAAATTAAAATTAAAATAAAAAAATAATCCTATATAAAACAAAAATCAAATTAAAAAACATATATATATAATTTATTCACATTTTACAATATAATACAAATAATAAAAATAAATAAAAATAATTAAAAAACCAATAACATTTCATATAAAATAATCTCAAATATTAAATAACAATAAATCAAATACATTCAAATAAGACACAAAAATAAAATTAAAAAAATCAAAATTTTAAAAATATAAATTTTAAATATAAAAATCAATTACAAACACATTAACATAATATAAATTACTTAAAAATAAAATTAAAACATATAAATATATATAAGTACATACATATTTAATTAAAAATACAAATAAATCTTATAACTTATTACATACAAAAAATATTATTACATTAAAAAATATACATTTAAATAAAAACAACATCTAATCATACTAACAAAAATATTAACAAACAACCAATCAAAATATAATAATAAACAATATAAAAACACAACATATAATGAATACACAACAAAAAAGCCTTAAAAAACTTAAAAACAATAACATAAATAACATTAAAAATAAATTACATAAATAAAACCCAAACATCAGTAAAATAATCATCTTATAGAAACATTAAAACGTATTACATAAAATTTAAATAAATATGTATAAAAAACATTATATTAAAAATAAAAGAAATATAACATAAATATAACAAAATTCTATAACACAAATAACAACAAAATCAAATATAAAATATCTTAATAAATAGAAAAAATTACACATAAATACACAAAAATAGATTTCAGACAAATATAAAATCATATAAAGAAAACACAAAATTTAATCAAAAATAAAATACAATTCAGAATAATAAAAAATATAAATTATAAGAACATAAAAATATTTTCTTTTTTCTGTTAAAAAAGACAAATACATATTAATTAAATATTAAAAAAAATCAGATAAAAAATAAATATAAAATAACATACCTAACAAATTACAAACAATTAAAATAAATAAACTTAAATAAAATAATACAAAAACCAAAACCACAAAATACAAAAATATGCATCCAATTAAAAATATTATATAAAATCTAACATATATATATCAAAAATTACAACCTACACATTAAAAATCCAAACAAACATTTTCTACATGCAAATAAAAACGCATAAATCTTATAAGATTTTACAAGATTATAAACTCTTATTAAACATATAAAAATAAATTAAATACAAACCCTTCTAAAGAAATAAAAACAAATAAAAAATTAAAAAAGTACAAATTTAATAAAAACAACACATATAAAAACATACAAACAAAAAATAAACATATAATCAAATTATATCATTAAAAAACCTAAAAATACCACATAAATAAAGTACTCACAATCTTACAACATTTATTATACAATTCAACTCATATAAAATAATATAAAAATCAAATATAAATAGTTAAAAAATACATTAAAAAATAATAAATAAATTATA
>JAEDXX010000681.1:0-14718 GCA_021725515.1 Epicauta chinensis
ATGTTCTTCCTACTTCTGTCATTAGCATCGTGTTCCCAAAATATAAGAAGCTGCCTCATAAAGATCAAATCACTCCCTGACAATCATATGTACGTAGATGAAAGAAACAAAGTTGTGGTTAGCCCAGTTCGTGTGGCCACAAGATTCATGTTTATGAAAAAGGACGGTAGATTTATAATATTGGGTAAATGGCGCTTACAAAATAAAGATAGTGAGGATCAAATGACGCCACGTGCAATAACCTCAAAAGCGCCTGATGGTAGCAAGAAGCTTTATCTAGAGCAACACTATGGCAGGGATACGCAGATATGGGAGATCTCAGAGATAGCCGACAAATCGATGGTGATGAAGAACGGTGGTGAATGTGTGACACACAATGGTGCTGATATGTACATGGAAAAATGCAATGAATCCGAAAACCAAATGCTCACGATTGAGTGCAAGGAGGTGGGTGATGAGATTACAGAGGCAATATTTACTCCTGAACAGGAAAGCGACAAAAATGAGAAAACTGGTGATAGGAATATAGGTGATTTGTTTGGACAAGATGCCGTTTGCAAAGATCCTTGTACATCAGATGATGCATTAGTTTTCAATCACAAGTCCAGGAAGGAGGTATGTAAAGGTGTTTTGGGATGCGAAATGATTACAAAGAAAAATCCAAACGTTAACTGTGTTCTTGAGAAAAAACTGAAGAAGGTAAAATGCAAGCTAGACCATTGCATGGAATGATTTTCTTCGCAGGATGTGCTGAGGCGGTATTTGCAATAATAAAAGGCATAGTATATTATAATCTAGAACTAAATGTATCAATAAAGTGGTGTTATGTTATAAATGCACTTGCCGTCTAATTAGCGCTGTTCCTCCATAGAATCTAGCCTATAGATACTGCCTTGTCTATGTTTAGACAATATGGGCTGTATCAGTGCCTGAGTTAGGCATAAACCGGTAAAGAGATCTTCAATCTTACACTTGCGAAGCTGTATGGTCAATATCAATCCAATATAACTAAAGTTCCTACCCATGTCATTATTTTGCGCTTCTGTATGTTCAACAAGAGTAGATATATTCCTGTGGTATTGACAGTGAGCTTGGTCGACATGTAGGTGATATTGAAAATGCCAAGCTTATGCACTACTTAGAGGAATGTATGTGGCAATGTACAAATATTTATTACATGGAAGTATCATCTTAAACACAAACGATTCCAAGCATCAGCATCCGTAATACCGAATGAACAAACCTTCATAGCCCAAGAACATTCGACCTGTCGTACATAATTGTGGCTGATTATATTTGTGCACACTCTGGCTTCAGAGATTGCCAGTGCAATTTTCACGAGCAATAACGGATGCCTAAGGCAATATGATGAGATGCATATAAAGCGGAATTATTCTATCAGATATAATCCACAAACTTATCCCAGCATGGTTGTGTGGCAGTTCAAAGCTCCTGCAATTGATTGACAGAAAGGATAAGGTAGAGTTGTTTGTAAGTATGAAGCCTTATTTGGTTTGAATGGATAAATGTAATTGTTGTCAACTGTATGAGTTCATTTTATCTCAATATGTAGCATATAGGCTGTAATCACGGGATGCTATATTTGCCAGGTAGACTACACAATGAAAGTGCAAATACGAAGCATTATATCATATACTCGGTATCAAGAGTGTCTAAGCTGTAAACTAATCTCTTGTACCACATAAGCGACTTTTTGACGTCACATGAGGAAATAAGTTACGACCTCAAACACCTTCTTAGGTAATTTCCTAGATAAATAGCTTTACAGCACAAATGTAATGCTTTTGTTCCTTGTTACAGCATTCTGTATAGAGGACTGTATAATAAATGTTGTGTCTCTACCCACTAGGAATATATACATAGAATCAGGCTTGAGGCTGGTGGTCAGCAAACCAAGAATAGCCAGTGGTTTTTATTTGAATTGGAAAGGCAGCAATCGCGGTGTCCTTATGAGCATAAACCACAAAGGATATGTGATGAGTGCGCATACCCACGACTCCGACGCCGTTTATCTCGAGCTAAACTACGGCACAGGAAAGCAAATATGGGATATTATAAAAAATTCTGACGATACGATTAAGTTTAAGAATAGAGAGCATTGCTTGTCACACGATGGAGTTAAAATGTTGACTGAGAAATGTAGCACAAACCCAAACCAGATATTCAAGTTCAATTGCTCACCTGCAACTTCAAGTAATATTAGCACAATGGACTTTGAGCCTTATCCGGATGTTAAGGAGAAGTCCAAACCTCCAGAATGCAAGCCAACAACAAATACTGAGATAGAAGAAAATAAACCAACCACCGGCATTAAGATAGAAGAAAATAAACCAACCACCGACATTAAGATAGAAGAAAATAAGCCAACGACTAAAACTAAGATAGAAGAAAATAAACCAACCACCGGCATTGAAATAGAAGAAAACAAGCCAACGACTGATATAGGAAGGGAAAAGAAGAAATGCAAGGTTATACCGCTAAGTAAAATCTGCGTTCCTATCGAAGAGCGAGAGTGTAAGGAGAAAATTCCTACAAAGAATCCGCTAGTGTTTAAGAAAGACCTTCAGTTAGATTTGTGTTCCAAGCCTTTGGAGTGTTTTGAGGATGTTTTAGATTCTGAAAATGTATATAAGGCTCTTAGTCTAGATTTTGACAAATTGGGTGAAAGAATAAAGGAAAAGATAAGATAGAAGTGTGTAGCAGTAAGCGCTGTTAGAAATACTATATAAGGTGTACAAGAAGTAAATATATGTAATCGCAGTTGAATGGGGTATGGCCTCCACTAACCTGCTATATGCTGTGCAGGATTTATTTGCTGAAGCGAAAAACGGCACATTCTTATTGGGAATAAGTTGAATACTCATGTATAATAAATGTAAGATCATAATTATCTGTTAAAAGTTATTGAATTTATTGCGTGTCTATAGAGCCTTGCCAAGAGCAGATGGCCAGAGGAGCTATAATCTGTGGGAAGAGTCTGATAAGATAGCTACCTATACAAATATATCGAAGTCACAAGGATTTTGCATTACCTGCAGAACATCTGTGTAGATGTATCTCAATTAGATAGCTTATCATAGTGTATCAATGCCTACACACTTCATTCAATTACAGTTTTAGAGTCATATCAGAGGTTTTCTTGTAATAAATATGGTTTCAACACATATAACAGGCTCAATAGATAACGTTACGGACTAAGATAAAATCTTCCACATTTCTGGAAATCATTGCAAATAACAGTCTGATATGTGGTTTGATATACATCAATTGATTTTATTACAGTCTTTTCTATTATAGCTTCGGAACACTCGGACCATTGACGTGATGATTTTGCACAGGCTAGGCCAACTGTTTTAGATAAACAGATTGGTGTTTTATGCCCTTCCTCCTCTGTGGTGATGCCTACTCTCCATGCAGCATTTATCAGCATCCCTGGCCTCATTGCCTCGCCTAAAGATACAGTCGTTTATGGCTTTATTGAGCTCAGTTATGGTTTTGATGAACTCAGTTAGTTTACTCTCATCCTTCCCCAGTTGTTCAACAAGATGTTCTGGATCAATAAGTGGATTTGTGCCCTTATCGTATATTAGCTTTCTGTCCTTATGTATTGTATCAGGAACAACCCGCGTTTCTCTGCTATCCTCTTCTTTGATGCTAATCTCAGGGGTGATTTCATTATACGTCCCACACCTGCTGTCATTTTTCGGACAAGGTACGGGTGTAATTAGTCCAATGATATCTTCGTAATCTCTTGTTGTAATATCCGTGCAGTAATATCCCTTCTTCTTTCTTTTAGGCTTCTTTTCTTTAACACTTGGGTTGCCAATTATTTCTTCAACACATTTGTTAATATCTATAAGATCCTCCTTCTCTCGTAGCTCCCTCTCTTTCGCCTCTTTCTCTCTTTTTGCCTTTTCTTCACGCTCTCTTCTCACACGCTCTTCCCTTTCGCGCTTCTTACGTTTTTCTTCTTCCCTCTCACGCCTCTTACGATCCTCTTCTTCCTTCCTAGCTTTTTCTTTAAACTCCCTTTTAATCTGCTCGTCGAGCTCCTTTCTTGTTTTTTCCTCTAATTCCTTTCGCATTAGCTCCTCCTCCTTTCTGGCCCTCTCTTCTAGCTCTTTCTTTAGGCTTTCTTCCTCCTTTCTAATCCTCTCTTCAAGGCCTCTTCTTTGTGCCTCTTCTTCGTCTCGGCCTACCTTTTCCAGCTCATCAATAATTCTCTTTTCTTCTTTCCTGATCTTTTCTTCCATCTCCTCACGCATTCTTTCTTCCTCCTTTTTCGCTTTCTCTTTAAGCTCGTTTTGAACTTTTTCCATTTCCTTCTTTGCTTTTTCCTCAAACTCCTTTCGTGCTTCTTCTCCGACATCTCTTCGTGTCTTTTCTTCAAGCTCTTTTTGGATGCGTTCTAATTCCTTTTTGGCATTCTCTTCGAAATCTTTTTTTATTCTATCTACCTCTCTTTGTGACTTCTCTTTAAGGTCCCTTTGAATTTCTTCCACCTCCTTTCTGGCTTTTTCCTTGAGGTCCTTTTGTGCCTCCTCTTGCTCCTTCTTGGCTTTTTCCTCAAGGTCCTTTCGAAGCTGAGCAACCTCCTTTCGTGTTTTTTCTTCAAGCTCTTTTTGAATACGCTCTACTTCCTTTTCTGTTCTAGCATCGACTTCTTTTCGTGTTTGCTCCTCAAGATCCTTCCTTATCTGCTCTATTTCTTTTTCTGTTTTCTTGCCAACATCTTTTCGCACTTTTTCTTCTATCTCCTTTTGTAGCCTTTCAACCTCCTTTTCTGTTTTATTGTCAACCTCTTTTCGTATTCGCTCCTCAACTTCTTTTTGGATTTTTTCGACCTGCTCTCGCGTCTTATCCTCAATCTCCTTTTTGGCTTTCTCTTCAACTTCCTTTCTAACCCTGTCCTCAATCTCTTCACGAATCTGCTTCACTTCCTTTTGCGTCTTTCCTTCAAGCTCCTTTTTGTGTCTTTCTACCTCCTTCCGTGTCTTTTCTTCAACCTCCTTTCTTGCTTTCTCTTTGTATTCATTTTTGATCTTTCCTTCAAGTTCTTTTTCTATTCTCTCTACCTCTTTTTGGGTCTTCTCATCTACCTCTCTTGCAGCTTCATCCTCAAGCTCTTCACGAATACGTGCTATCTCCTCCCGTGTTTTCTCTTCAACTTCATTTTTTACTCTATCGTCAAACTCTTTCTGGATTCGCTCTATTTCCTTCCGGGTCCTATTTTCAATCTCCTTTTTTATTCGCTCTACATCTTTCCGAGCCTTATCTTCAATCTCCTTCCGAGTCTTCTTTTCAAACTCTTTTTTAATGTCCTCTAAGTCCTTCCGAGCCTCTTCCTCTACCTCCTTGCGCACTTTCTCTCTTACCTCCTTTTCTATTCGCTCTAATTCTTTTTTCGTTTTCTCATCAAACTCTTCTCGAATACGTTTCTCTATTTCTTTGTGGATACGCTCTTCCTGATCCTTGAGCTCCTTACGCTTTGCCTCCTCTTCTTGCTCACGACGCTCCTTTTCCAGTCTAATACGTTCCTGTTCTTTACGCTTTGCCTCCTCTTCTTGCTCACGACGCTCCTTTTCCAGTCTAATACGTTCCTGTTCTTTACGCTTTGCCTCCTCTTCTCGCTCACGGCGCTCCTGTTCCTCTCTCTCTTTACGCTTGCTGAGTTTATCATCTAATCCCTCACGGTCCATACGTTTCACATCTTCCATCGTATCAAGCGTAAACAGCTGATTAGTAGCCGTATCCGAGCATGGTTGCCTGCTAATCAGAAACTTATCACCCCACGTAAGGCACTGCCCCATGACCTTGATTCTATAGCAGCCTTCTCCAGCGGGCACAAACTCAAACTTCGAGTTGGGTTTTGTAGTATCTTTGTGCACAACGAGTCGGTTAATAGAATCTTTTATATTAAGGTGTAACCCATGTACGTCTTGAACCTGGAGCTTGTTCTCGTTGTCATAAGTAAAATATGTAAATTTGTCCTTTAGCAATACAACCGTAGAATCATTTCCATAAGGCAATGCGTAAACGAACATATTATTATCACACGACCTAATCCGGTAATTCGTGTTTCTCTTGGGCATACAAAGTATCATAGATACAAACAGCGACAGGATCATCATATGTTGTGATGGTTTGGGGTCTTTATATTATGTTTTGTGATTTGTATAACATCAGCATGACGTATCATTAATATTAATATCACCGTGTTAGTAATTACCCTAAAAGGTATGTATAATGTTTTTGTTTGCCTACCAAGTAAGCATAAATTTGATGCACTTGTTATTCAATATCATGGCTCAATAACCTGCTTGTAAAGCACGTGCTTCTACCTGTGCGTATTTATATTATGAAGTTTGTTAGAAAATTTGATCATTGAATTCCAGATAATACTTTCTCGCAAAACCACGTATACAAGGTTGCGATGTCTTATCAGAATGAGGCTCACCAATAGAGTTATCAGTTATACCTCAAGCACGCTTTACAGCTAAGCCTTAGTTTTGTTACTCTAGCCCACTACAAAACCCAGTTGGAATAGGAGATCAGGGCTCACCAGTTTTGAATGTGGTATGGCACATCAAGTACTGCCTCAGAGTAGTTTACAGGTTATATATAACTGTACTTAAGAATTAAAACACCATATACGTAAAATGACGCGCCCAAAATTAATTACGTGCGTATAAGCATAGGACTTTATTAGTCGATTTGTTTGTTTCAATATCAAATTATACCCATATTTCGTGATATTGATTAATTAATCTAGAACGGTCATCATATGTGCAAAGACCATTCGCTGACCCATAAATGTTGCTATTTTACATGCCTATGATTTTCGCCATCCCGGAAGTTTTTAGAATAAAGACATACAAGGATAACATGTATTTGCATGTTCTACCAAACAGCCACAATAATCATAAGCCTTGTACAAAGGTACAACTCTCCAAAAACCTCTTTACATATTGGGTTTATGACGAGAATGAGAGAAAATTGAAGCAATTATACGAAAAAAACACTCATGTGAATATTTGTATATCTGGGGAAGCAGGTGCTGAAGCTGTAAACATAAATGAGTCTCAATTTGAGTTTATACCAACTAGAGACGAGCTTTTCAAGATTCAAGTGAACGGTAAGTTTCTTACTAACACCGGTGAGTATGAAATTTACATGTCGAAAGCTAATGATACCGATGATCAGCTTTTTTACTTAGAGCCTAAAGACGATTTGCCGCCAACCGATAAGGAGGTATATGAAGAAGAAGATAAAGAATCAAAGGTTGCGGGATCAGCATTGTCTAACCCAGAAACAATTGTATCAAAAGTTCAGGGAAATAATTCAAATAAGAGCAACATAGAAACTACTGATCTTGTTTTAGACGCCAAAAATGACGCTGGAAACCATACAAGGATGTCAGCTGAGAGCATGAAAAGTGAGAAGTCGGTATATGCAGAGGGAAGCACCGGGAATAATTTAAACAGTTTTAAAACCAGCCAGGCAGAGATCAATGAGGAATATTCTGAACGTTCTGATAATTTTGGCGCTGGTCAGAAAGCAAAAAACCTTCAAGGAATTCCTGAGCCGAAAAATGCTGTGATCGATATGGTCAATGGGAAGGTATCAGATGTAGATAACCAGAAAACAAGTCCAATATTTTAAGAAAATGTGGAGCGGATAGAGTTGTCCCAACAAGTGGAACAGAAGGGCATTGATGCACAGTTGGGTACCTCAGAGGCAGTAATACACAAAGAGTATAAAAAGGGCGCTATTGACAACCCACCAATGCTTAGTAAATCCTTACTGGAGGAAAGTAGATCAGATAGGGAAGTGATGCAGAGTATAGATGGTGCACATGTGATTGATCCAATTGATGATGAGAAGATAGGCATTATAATGAATGAAGGGATTGCTGATAGCAGTAGAAAACGAGAATTAGAAGGTGGAAATGGCTCTACAGATTCTGTGAATGGTGGCATCAATCTAATCGATAATAAGAAGATAAGAGAGAAGATGGGCACCATAGCGAGTGAAAGTATGACTAAGGACAATAAGCTTCAGAGTCAGGAAAATTCCTCAAAATTTAACGATGGTCTTATAATGAACACAAAAATCGCCAATAAGCCACGGTCAATGAGAAGAAATGATAAAACTACTTATAACAGCCCGGTCAGCTTTGATTTCGAGAGGTTTAGAAGAGAAACAGATCTCATATATCCATCCCATACAAGAGATGTCCAGTTCAAGGTTCCTCGGCAAGAAAAAAGAAACAACTTTGTGAAAGGCCAAATAAACCAGATCATACGTAAGAACAAAAGGCCTAGTATAGTTAATAGAAGGGGCTACGAAATGAGCTATAGACGACCAGTAGTTTTAGCTTTCGAAGGCCATAGTAAGCTAGAAGACAGAAAACCACGCACAGTATATAGATACCCGAATGTTCAGAGGCATAATCTTGAGAGAAAAGCGCGTATCAAATCAAGATCAGCTTTACCAAGACAGAGCTTGAGTATTGCAAATAATGATCTAGGAGATACAGGCAGGTCAGTTCCGAGAGCAGAAGTGAACAGATACTCTAAAGGCACTAAACCTTCTTCCAATAAGCGCAGAATGCAAAGAAATACATCAGGAAAAGAAAACTTAGTGGACAGAAATGTAAATATGCCCTGGTTTAGGATAAGTGTCAAGAAGGCTGACGATTTGGATGTAAAGAAACCTATGAAGAAAGTAAGTGAATTTGAAATTATGAACAATTCTAAAGACCCTCATGCCGAATTTTCCGGGGTGTCATGGTATATTCCTATAGGAAGTGACGATACACAAAATAGCGAAAATCGAGGGCAAAACTTTCACAACACCAGGAATAACGAAGGAGATCAGTATAGATATGTTAATCTACTGGGATCATCTGATAATATGGTAGCCTGGGCTACATTGGACAAACTTTGCGATATACATAGTCCATCTTTTACGATGGAGAATGAATTACTGCCACCTATCCAGTACCCGTGCAGGTCACCTGAATCATATAGCACCATTTCATCCTCTACTCATAGCATTGCTCCATTATATCTCGATGGTAAACAACAGTATGAGGCAGGAAGAGGCAGAGGAAAGGTGCTTTACACGCTGAACAAAAAATCCTCTAGGAACAGTCAGAGACGCCCAAATTCTCCATATGGCATATAGCTTCTCCTCTTGATTCATACCAGACAATATGAACACCGCTGATAGTACAACACTTTTTAAATTTTAGATAGTATTGTCCACTTAGGAAAAACACCAGAAATCATCAATACGGCTATTTAGTAAAACTATGCAAATTTCGTCCTCATATTATGTTTCTTTACATCTTACCTGAAGCAACCTTCACCATTAGCTTAGGTAAATATATAAATCATTTATAAAAGTAATTTAATGTTAGGCAAAGGCCAATAGGGTAACCCGATGGGCACAAAAGTAAATTATCTATCAGTATCTACACACACCAGAACAAAGTGCTAATTCGTACGATATTATTCGGATAGAATCTTATCTAATCATTGTCAATCATTTGGGCGTTATCTCAATATGTGGCAGTCGATAAATATAGCAATACACCCTTGCGATATCACACAGCTTGACCCTATATGCACATTGATTTTGTACATCATGACAGCGGCTATCCTTGCAAACCAAAAATCAGATTGTGATGAGTCTCATGTTAAATACACGACTATGCTGATACATCCATGCAAATTTTTCATATTAACAGTTCATGTAACTGCTTTACAGATTACTATTCATATCAAATAATCACAAAACACCGTTTTATGATCACAAAATTTAATATAATCGGACCGCTATGGCTCCCAATGGCATACTGCAGCAGTCTTTCTTTTTCGACGCTTGTTATTACATTTGTATATCTTAGATACATATTCTTGTTGCCTCCGGTATTTAGAATCAAGTCATACAAAGACCATAAATACTTCTATGCTATGCCCACAGATCACCCAGGCAGTAACGCACCCAGAATTAATCTAAGTGCAGACAAGTATACTTACTGGGCTTATGAGGATGATCAGAATGTGAGAATTCATAACGAGACTAACAAATATTTGAATGTGTCTGATTGGAGCAATCCGTTGATTATCTGGAAAAAAGAATCTGATAGGAGTAACTCCAAGTTTGAGTTTGCGACCACGGTTAAGGGTGCGTATGTCATTAGGTCAATGGATAAGTGTGTCAGCACCATTCTTGCCCCGGAGCTCAATATAAAGGAATGCGATGGAAGTGAGAATCAGATGTTTATAATCGAGCCGCAGCCAACTGTGACTAAGGAAGAACCGAAAGAAGAAAAGAAAGAAGAAAAGAAAGAAGAAAAGAAAGAAGAAAAGAAAGAAGAGAAGAAAGAAGAGAAGAAAGAAGAGAAGAAAGAAGTGTCAGAAAACCCCAAGACAAAAAAGAACGTTTACGATGACTTTATTGATTCTGTAAAGACATTAGAGGAGAATGTTAATTTCTGCGGAAAGAAAAAGCCTCGCAAACACAAAAAATACGTTATGGTATGCAAAGGAGACATACCAAATAAGTAAAGAAAAATGATCTATGGTTATTTACCATCAGGTTTGTACCTAGGTAATCTTATTTCGAGATCCTAGAATAGCAGATTCATGTACGGTATTACACTAAAATGCCACATGAGATAAAGTACGTATTTGACAGAAACGTTGCTATATAATAAATTTGTAGAACTTAAAATAATGTTTTTAGAATAGCTGCAATGTGTATCAGGTAAAAATTTAAGTACTGTAGCTGGAAGTATTAGAAGTAAAGAGCTTTTGAGGGCTGAAATGCTAAATAGCTCTACAAACTGTATACTACATAATAACAGGTAATAAGGTGAATCTAATACAACCCGTAAGCCATACTCGTTTTAGATGTTTTCTTGCAAAAAGTTTTCTATCTACTATAGAAATATAGCAAATGTTATATACCTTCAATACGAATGAAGGAATACTAAGCACAAGAATATTCATGCAAAAGATGGTGATACATGGAATAAAAGAGTCGGCATGGAAAGTTATCATGGGGCGTAACTCATAATACTAATGAGAATATACAGACCGCTTGGGGTGGATGTTATGGCACTCTCTGATAGGTGTTGTTGGCACATATATCAAATTGTGCAGTTGTCAAACAATTTTATTCATTGAGGAGAGCATTAGGGATACGCAAGAGGAAAAAGATAGGATGTCGAGACAATATTTTATTTATTGAAAGCAGATACGAATATTCAATGCTGGACATTTTTGACGTCTAAGTGATTAGTTATTGTATCAAAATTCACTTATTGATAGGATTGACAGGTGTATATCAGCTATTTTTAGAGCTAAACAGATTTCTATACGAGTAATATAGTATATAATCGTTTCCAATCACAAGGGATTATTTTATCTCAGTATATAACATAGTATCTACGCTTGTAACCAATGCCTGCTCTGTATAAGATTAAGCCAAAACTGGCAAGAAGCTTAGTTAAATAAATTTGATTGAATAAATATAGCATCGACGTGTATCCAAGTAACGAATCATGCGGATGCGAATGGTATGTTAATCATCCTTTTCTTTATTTACTGTGCTGTACACATATCAAAATCTTATTAGAAATCTAGCAGCTTCTAGTTTGTAGGTAGATGTGATTGGTATGTATATATATATATAACAAGACTAGTACTAATCAGCTAGAGCCTTAGTAGACATATATTTCAAGCATGACGTGTCTCAAAATACAGAAAGTTGATGGATTTGCTGATCGACTTGAGTATAAATGATGTCATCCTCCTGAAGCCCAAATGCGAGGCTTTATACCGTGTGTGCAGCTGGTGAGTGAACACACTCAATTCACCATGGACACGTTTAATGATGCATCTAGTTTGAGCAGTAACCAGGGATCCAATAACAATCAGAGTCTCATGTTTTCAGCGGATCGATTTGCAGGTCAAAGTACGGCTGTAAACAATCCTGAAACCAGTATTGTGGATTGGTGTAGAGGTGCTATGGATACGGGTGACAAACTGGGTTGCCGCAGGGACATCCTGAATATAACTCTTAAGGGAATGAGAACAATGGACTTACCTTCTACCTCTAGCAGTGACTACAATGAGGGGGAAATAGGTGATATTAGATCAGGATGGGAGAACAGAGAACAAGGAGACATAGTTTATATGTATTCTACAAATCCGGGCACAACTATGAGCGCTAATAGTGTATCTATCAGTACAGACTGCTCAGATATTTACGCTCAATTTAGTGATCTGCGTCCCAGTATTACTCCAGATTATAAGTGTGATAACTCTAATAGTGGGATTGACGCCACAATTGAGAATTTGGAAATAGGAAATAGGCCTTTGGATAGTGAAATCTATAGCCCTGATCTAGGTCAGAGTAGATTGAATCTTGAGACAACAATTGCTGAGGCGGATAAGATAATCAATAGTATTTTAGGTGAACTAAGAATTAAGAATCTGAACCCTAGCACATCATGTATGGAGGTAGAGGATGCCTTGGATGTTCACTCTATCTATGATGGAGCTGCCATGTCTGTGGATATACAAAACAATGCACCGACACCTATCCAATCAAATACTCTTATCCCATATGCTACAAATATGAGCGTCGCTAAAGAATGTAATGAAGAAGGTGTTTTTGGACGATTCGGCCATTATTGGTCATATATGACCGAGAATACATCAAATACTGCTTCGTCACAAGAGGAATACCAATCATCCAGGCAATTATCATTAAACACCGCATATAATTCAGAGAACTGTACAAAAAATGATCACAAGAGGGCATGCTGTAGCACATTTACAAATTCAACAAATCCTCTTCTAACTCATGAAGACCAGGAAACAGTAGCGCATACTACTATTCCTTCTAACAATATCCATATTAACAGTAAGACAGTAACCTCACTAGAAATAGAGGAAATAAAGAAAGGCTTTGGAAAGCATATTGACGAAGAGGATTTATCGTAATGTCAGGTATATCAAATTCGTACGTTCTGGATTGATATCACCAACTACATGCTTGCTCATAGGAAACATGGTGAAGGAATATTACCAAAAACCGAGCATGAGTTTCTAGTTTATGTACGAAGACTCTTTTATCTGTTAAGAAGAAGAAGGTTTACCTGGGGACATGGCATCTTAATGCACGAGAAAGACTACTTCATGACTCACGTAAAGAACTTAAATTCCATAACAGGGAAGTTTCCATTTATACAAGCTGACACAGGCATTTCATCTCCAGAGTTTAATGAGATGATAACTAAAATCGAGAAATTACTTGTGAGAGAGGATAGCTCGATGCGTATTGCATTTAGGCCATACGCTCTGGCTGTTCTTCAATCCAGGATTGACAGCAGAGTAGAGAGTCCAAATCTAATAGTTGATGATGTTATAAACCTTTTTGTATTAGATAGATACCGCTACCTGCATATATTCATTTTACCTGAGCTTCCATCACTACTAATTTTCTTACGAGATAAGCTAAATAACATGCGGAGCGCTAAAAACCTTTTTGCTGTTATTATGATGCTTTCAGATATATATTACAATATCTATGTTTTTGTAATATCGAAATCAAATGTAATATTTAAATATAGTTCCCAGGATTCAAGGCACGTGATAGATTATGACAACATTGAAATAGTCTTCATGCTTCGACAAATGCTTAGGAGTAAGATAAGCGCTTTGGTCAAGAGCTTATGCCCACGCTCTAAATTTTACGCTTTGTGTCCTCTTATTTCTACCATGGAATCACCGAGTGAAGAAAAAGAGGCTAAGAAACATCGCACATTCTACGATACAATGATTGTAACAGTGTTGTACCTTCTAGATGATGGCACTATATCTGAAATAGAAAAAATAAGCAACGCTAGTGGGTTTTTGTTGCTAAGAAACACTAAAAGGTATTACCAGAGAGCCCTGATTGAATTTTTTCCTGTAAGCAGTGCACTCAAAGATGCATCTATGAAATTGTACGAAACACTTCCAATATTCAGCAATGATCTGGGAATGGTGAGTAACGTATTTAAGATTGTCAGGAACATTGAGCTACATCTCAAACATGGAATATTTAAGTCAGAGATGGTTTTACTGTACTATCTAAATGCTTTATTCTACCACATATTCTTCCAAGATCCTCTTGGTCGTATGAAGTTATCAAGTATGTTCTTGCACAGTGGGGATTTTATTTACGATCCTCTTATAGCCAGTCGAGTAAAGTCTGGTAGGGATTATGTGGAGTATGCTGTATGCGGGGAATATAAAATATCTAGATCCTACATTTCGTAGTGTCTTATATGAATTTGTCGCCTAAGCAATGGATAAAAATAGCTGGGATGTATAGTTGTGCATTGGTATATACGCATGATAGGTCTGAATATACAAAGTTGGCAAAAAAAGAGTCCAGAAAATAAATAAATGTTCATGATGAAAATTCTTAATGCTGAGATCTATAGTATACAAAAAAGTGCTGGGATTGTGGATTCTTTGTAGTGGTCTCGCTTATTTTTGCTGGCCCTTATCAAAATACGAATCTCCCAGATATCATTTTCATCCAATCCAAATCACTGCAGAATAAATTGCAAATCCTGAATCTAATGTTGTTAGAGGTATGTGGCAGCGTGAAGTATGTGTAACAGATTTT
>JAEDXX010000682.1:0-14652 GCA_021725515.1 Epicauta chinensis
ACAGATAAGCCTCTTTGATGCAAATATAGTACGCTTTGGATCTGTTATCAACTTATCTTTAGCTTCATCGCCGACAAGAATTTTATTTTTGCCAAGGAAAACGATAGAAGGCGTAGTCTTCTTGCCCTCTTCATTCTGTATAATTATGGGTTTACCATCCTGTATCGCTGCAATGCATGAGTTTGTTGTCCCTAAATCTATACCAATAATGCCGTTTTTGATTTTGTGCGTGGTAATGCTGCTCATTTTTACGGTTAAAATTTTTGGATTTGTGTAGATAACGAATCAGAAAACTTTATATGTTTGTACATCGATCAAATAGTAGAATATGCCAGAGAAGTCGTATTATGAGACTGTAACATGAGTAATATACCTAATATATTGCACCAGAGCCTATTTTATAGCTGAATATAATTTAGTTAACCATGAACATGGTGCAAAATTGTCTAGAGATTTCTTGGTATCGAACAAAAAAGCTAAAGGCGGGTATACACAATGCAATTCTGTTTAGAGTATTTAATGTCTTTGACAATGGCACACGTCAGTTCGATAAGTTAGACAGCCTAAAACATATCTAGTAGGTGCTGATCGGAGAATTATTATATGCACAAGGAATTGGATAGTAATGCTTGGTGCACAATATTATTACGATTGATGGATAAACAATATCCATAATTAGCTTTACTAGAGGTGCGTAATGTGCAGGCAGGGACTAAGAAATGTTTTTCAATTAGCATACACGCCTATACCTATGAAGGACATACCAAATACAAATTACTGCTTATACTAGCTTTATATCTCATATTTCTGCGCCAGTGATATACAAAAATAACTACGTACATAACTTTAATATGGCTTATTACTTGGCACTGATGAAAATGCAAATCACCGAGTACCAAATTTGCATTAATGCAGCATCTATAGTATGCAGAAAATATGAATAAAGGAGTTAAGAAGTGACTGCTAGAAAGCTTAATGATAGCTTGTTGCATGATAAAGGGGAAGCATAAATCCAAAACAAGAATTATTATTATTCTGCTCCATATGCGCAATTTGTTAAATGCACGAAATACATAACCCATACAAACAAATGGCCAAAAATTACAACTCAGAGGTTAAGAGAATAAGCAAAGAAGAGTGTAATAACATGTGCGTTGATTGTGGGTTACCAAACCCGCAGTGGGCATCGATAACTTACGGAATATTTTTCTGCTTAGATTGCGCTAGTGTACACAGAGCTCTAGGAGTCAATGTTAGTTTTGTGAAAAGTGTCAATATGGACACGTGGAGCAAAAAAGATATGCTGTTTGTGAAATATGGCGGCAATAGTAAATTTTCACAGTTTCTGAAAGAGAATGGATTTGCTGGCAAGGAGACTAACGAGATATATATCAATAATAAAGCGAAGAAGTATGCGTCCAGCCTTAAGGAGAGAGTTTTGGAGGACTTGGGACCGGAGGATACACCTAAACCTATGAGAAAAGCAGAAGGGCTTGGAGTTTATAATGGCAGTGATAGCAGGACTGAGAGCAAGCAAATTGGATCCTGCAGTGATTATACATACTGCAAGCAGAACAATTGTGGAAGTAAAAATTCGTCTACGATACAGAGCAATATATCTAGCACCTTATCTGCGGTGGGGAGCGTTATAGTGAATGGTGCTAGGCTTGTTAAGGAGAAAACTTTTGAGTATGGTGAAAAGATTGGCACACACGTAATTGTGCCTACAAAAGAGCTGATAAAAGGAAAATCCGAGGTTATAACACTTATTTTCAAGAAGGAGGAGCCCAAAAGTAAAATACCCGAAGTTAGAAAGGAAGAGGCGGTTGACGAAAATGGATGGGGTAAATGGGATTAACGCCTTTGGTCTGTGATGTTAGGATGAATAAAAACATGATTTGTTTTGCATTAGCCTAGGAATGCGTAAAGTTAAATGTGTAAGATATAACATTCTGTAGGGTGCACTGGAGAGCAAGTAAGCACAAGGCTCATTAATCTACCAGATTATTTGCTGTAACCGAACAATGCCCTGGGAAAATAAAGCATAGAACTAAAGTTTATTCTATTTTTTATCTCTTTATGACAAAGGTTCTATGGAAATAGTAATATACCATTGCTACATAAACGCATGTCTTCACAAACACCTCTATCTTTTCCTTGTGCTTGTCTGTAAAAAAGTTTAGTGCGCTAACATTTGAGCCTTCAGTGCTCTGCTTTCTTATGCTGTAGACAAATAAGAATACTACAACAATACTCATTAGTCCATAGCAAGGCACTTGTAATCCCAGTATAAGACACGAGAGGTCAAACTCATACTTTGTAAGTCTGTTGAGCTTGTTACTCGAAGCATATGCTGTTGTTTTGAAACCTTCTGCGTTCATTATAGCTTCTATCTTTTGTAGAGAAAGGAATAGTAGAATGAGTGAGGCTATGAAATTTGTAAACAGTGCATATATTAACATTCCTGGGTAAACAAAGCATTTTGTATTTTATTTATTCATTGTTTTGGGATGGATGATTGTATATCACATCTATGTTATATGTCTGTTGAGTGGGTCTTGATTGCAAATTTTGTGCAAACGAATGCAAACCTGTATTGAGGCTTGATTACAGATTGCATGGAAAATAAGACATGTGTCTTGAGTCTTGATTACACATAATTTGATAAACAAAGCAAATATATCCTGAGTCTTAATAACACATAATCTGATAAAATATGTCTTGAAGCTTTTATTTGCTCTAGTGGGTCTATATTTATCAAGAAATATATGTAAATAAACGCTTTCTTTTTCACTCATGCATCCAGTTATATATCTACATATATACCTCTATGACCGAAGCATATGATATAATCTCTGTAGTTCAGTGATTCTAATAAGGTCCAGACATCAAATCATTTCATTCTGGATAGACATGAAAAAATCAGAGAGCGTATTATATGCTTCCCTTTCGTTTTCGGTAGTTGCATGAACTTTCTCTTCAGTAGATGCCTTGGATTCACCTGATGCTGTTTTAGATAAGGGTGTGAGCCTTATAGTGTAACTATTAGAATTAACTCCGGTTGACTTTTTATTTTCTGCCTTTCCAGATTTCTGAAACGTTTCTGGGCTTTTAGTTGGTAAGCTATCTAGTCTAGCAGCAATATTTTTTGAAACAGATTCTTCTTTAACATTCCTGTTCTCAAGGGTGGTATCTTTCAAAGGCTCAGTATTCTGTGCTTGACCATTCTCCTGTGCCTTTGAATCCTTGTCTTCGCTAGTTTTTGCCTTGGACGTATCACTCGCTGTACTCAAAGTTTTTGTGTTTTCCTTTCCAGTCTTCTTCTTGGTACGTTTTGACTCCTTATCATCCTTATTCTCGCAAGGAGCTTGGTTGGCATTGATGGGTTTAGAATCCTTATTGAATACCACAAGACGCTTAGAATGATCGGCACGCTCGTTTATTTTGCTCCTTTTGGTATGTGATGATTTGTGCGAACGGGAAAAATTGATGGACTTCTTTGCCCCTCGAATGCATTCATAATCATTAGCAAAACTTCTATTTTTGCGCAGCCTGATGATATTTCCTTCGCGTATTTCCTGTTTTAGCTCCTTTATTTCATTTAGAAGCTTTGTGTAAGACGAAATTATGCCGTGCAAGAATTCGCTGTCCATTTTTATGCAATTTAAATTTAGATAAAAGGCATGTGCAGGCTTAAAATTGATGCGCATAGGGCGTAGGATTAATTTGCGTATCAGCTAGATGTTTGTTCATTCAATGAGTTTGTTAGTAGTAAGGCGCGTGTCTGCCGCATATAGTCACAATAGATAGAGTATATATAACTAGCTGGTCTGTAAATATGCCCTTCAATGGCAAGATGCGCGCATAAAGTAAACTAACATAACCCACAAAGACAGGTCTAAGAGCGAGAGGTAACATGTTGTATCATACTAAAGTCTCAGCATACAAGAGAAAAAATGCGTATAGAGAGGGATCGCACAGATATGTACAAAAATGGTGCAAGGGGGATTCGAACCCCCGCCCTTTCGGACTGGAGCCTAATTCCAGCGCCTTAGACCACTCGGCCATTGCACCTCCAAGTATCGGATATTAGGTATATAAAACAATATTACAATTAATATAGGTATATGATTGATGAAGGTGTCTACGTATCTCTATGATATATAAATCAGTAGATTATTAGAAAAAACGTAAAAAATTGGTAGTTATGAGCTCTAGATATCATGATGTAGAATATATAGTGTCTATAGACATGTCCTAGATACATATCCTTAGAATTATATTCAATCAAATTTATTAAATAAACTTAGCTCTGTTTCACAGCTTTAGACTGTGCATCGCTTCCGTAGCTAGAATTTTGTTTATTAACTAAATATATTGATCATCAGGAAAGACATTTCTTTAGATTAGCACTTTGATATCGTTTCGTATGCATATATTCTATGTGCTCTAAACAGGCTGTAGATAAAGGAAAAATGATGATATCTGATGCTTGTTGAAGACTCTGTGTCTAGTATAAAAACATAGGCAAACTAAATTGCAACCCATACTCTTCCCCTGTTTTCTCTACCAATAGCTATCCATGAACATGTCATTAGATACTATACCTGCATCATCAAGACTTGTTTATGCAATGCAACAAAACATTTTTTCTACCCACAAAACTATAAATACATAAATATTGAAGTGATACCATGGACTTTGAAAGAAACAACGACGATCAGATGCTTCCAAAAGCAACCGTCGATAAACTAGTATCCCTATCGGTCCCCAAAACTCTTCTAGTATCCAAGGAATCCAAAGAGTTTTTTCAGAACAGCTGCATTGAATTCCTTAGGATAATCACAGTTCGGGCTAATAAAATTTGCGAGAAGGAGAAGAAAAAAACCATCAGTCATATACACATTTATCAAGCACTGGAAGACCATGGATTTAACGCATACATAGAGCAATGGAAGAACGTGCATGACGAGTACGATAAGTATATTAAACAGAAACCCTCTAAAATAGACAAGTTCAAGGATTCCGGGCTGTCTCTCGAGGAGCTTCACGAACAACAGCAGAAGCTATTTCAGAATGCTAAAGCGCAATTTAATAAGTCTATGGAAGACGAAAGCTGAGCAATTAAACAAACCTGTTTTGGGGCAGATTTTGTCTATAATTTTATTTTAAGCTCTGTAAACCTGTGTTTCAGGTTATAGATCACTTATCTTTATTTCTCTAGACTTCCGTGGTGATGAAGGAGCCATAAAATTGTTTTTAAATTCCTGTATATATGCAAATACCACTACGAAGGCTTAATTGATTGACCAAAAATACGGCATTGTGGAAAATCATTCAAATCCCTAGAATATTAGGCATCGGCACTAAGTTTAGTAGTCCAATAAATTTCTGAATAGTAATGATAAGTTACCGATTAATGCTCCTGTTATACTGTAAACCCGAGGTAGTATATCACATTTCAAAATGTTAGTTTTCATCAATATTCTAGATTATTATTTTTAGATGTATTTGATCAACTGGGTTAATTCTAGTCATGATTAAGCTAGGCTAAGGCCTCATTTGCGTTTTCCTGTGCGAAATGCAAGCATTGAATATCTCAATGACCCATCTAATATAGTATCGAATGGGCATTTGTGATAACAATATATCCCATTTCTATATGACGCCCAAGAATCTATCTCTGTTGCAATGTTGCCTACTAAAATCCCACCTCTATCTCAATATACCCACTAAAATTATACTTCCACCATTTCTGCTCATCCACTAAGGTTTTATTTCCATCGTATGAATACAACCTGGCATCGATTCCAGCTAAATGTAGATCTCCTGTAGCGCTCTAATGTAACTTACAGTTTTCAATCGCATGTCCCCTTCTTACATGGAATCACAAATTTTAGATAGGCTATCACCACATTACTAGCTGACAATGACCTCAGCATCTTTTATAACTACCCATCTGCTATTCTACGATTTGTAATAAAAATTTTTACACCCCAAATGGAGGAAGTCATGAAAAAACAGGAGATAGAGTACGAGCCAGAGTCACAGAAGGTACAGGTGAACATACACATGGCTAGTACATGCGAAAAGCGTATCAATCGTGTTTTTGACGAATTTAACTCACTGGGTCCATCCCTGATTGCAGAATTTGTTCCTGGTGAAGTAGTAAAAAAATCAATGGGGTCTATCACAACTCTAAAGACACCATGCGGTCAAGGTACTAAGACGTTTAGTCGCTTTAAGATATATGTGCATCAGAGGAAGTTTAGCTTTAGTGCTACTCACGATGAGCTTGAGAAAGCGGTGAATTTCCTTAAGAACTATCCAGGAGTGGAGATTGATCTTGACATCAAAAACTAATAAAATGAGATTTATTATTTAAGCCGAGGTTGCATTTATATTTGATGCTACATTCTGATGTGTACCAATTTAAATTGAAGTGTGGGGATACGGCAAGTAGTTGTAGTGAAGACTCATATATTGGGTTTATTGGAGATTGTACAACAAGTCACGTTAGTATGTATGAACACCCGGATCTTGGTTCACATATTCTTGCTGTCTATTCAACACCAGATTGCTGGCTGAGCTTCCACTCATTTTCAGCTACGTCGATTACCTCCAGGCATTTTCTTCCTATAAGCTCTATACATTTAAGACTGTCACTGACACAATTTAGAACATTTTGTGGGTTCTGCATTTCCTCATTTGTAAATTGCACCGCCAATTGTACAACGTTGTCAGATGGATGTGGGATAGTATACCCAGAAAATGCAACGTGCTCACCAGTAAAGTTTCTATTTAGAGTCCATCTGAGTACGTTCATAAGCGTATGACCTTCGTCTTCAATTTCAATAGCCTGGTCGTTTATAACTTTTATTCTTCGTGAATCTTCCATTATGGGGATAAATTTTCTGAGTTTAATGTTATTAACTACGATAGATAAGTATTGCAGTGCCAGTACAACTACAATGCAAGATAGAAACGCAAGTTAATTAATTGCGTTTATTAAACTTTATTTGTCGCACATTTTGACCTTACGAGATATTATACATCAATGACATGTTCCTGCTCTCATACAGTTACAATATTATCTATATAGATTGATAATATGCGCCTGCTCTTATACAGCTGCAACATTGTCATCATATAGAGTAGGCTAAAAGATGTTGTGAAGCAGATTCAATGTTTGTAACATTTGCGAAGTCATGTAAGATTATATCTACCAAATATAACTGCAAAGTGCGTTGGCAGCTAAGCTAATTTTCTTAGTCAAACGTAAATGATATTACAATGCAGGAGAGACTGGGCAGAACAATGCATTGAGCCTAGATTTGTCATTTTTCCGATGACTTTGGGAACTCCTTGCTGAAAACTCTGTCACCGTCATTCACATTATATTTCTTCTTTTCAACTCTCGAATTGATAAAGCTCTCTATTGTTTGTGTGATAGGAGACCCTTGTGATATCTCCAAGAACACTGACTCATACTTAAAAATTTCACTATCAAGCATCTGAATCCTTTTTTCCAAATCTCTCTTCTTTTGTACCAAAAGTTTTAGCTTTTGCAATGAGGCTTCAGACATTTCATTGCCTTTCATGGGGTCAGCCAACACAAAACCATATTGTTCTGCAATTTTATTTAGAAGTAGAGGGGGGATCTCCTTTGAAAGTAAGTATATACTTTGCAGATATGGAATAACACCCTTTACATCAAGATTTTGGATAGCATGCCTATAATTCTTTTGGCATTTGATCGACCTAATATAGCTTGGGAGACCAAAAACCCGAACCTAAATAAAGTTACTACCGCTAATCTTGGGCATCACATATTTGTTATGGATATTATTCTACATCTTATAAACTGACCCTGGTAAAAAAAACAATACGCGATATGCCCATGATTATTTTACTTTTACTTCCCCTGTTAATAGGAGACAACCTCGAGATTTGGACTAGTGAATTTGATCAATTGATCATCGAAGACCAGATTATTAGGCCACCAGTCACCTGCAATTCCGTCAAAATATCACATCCAGGTTTCTATATCTATAAGCTGGAAGAAATTAGACCTAGAGTTTTCAGGTTAGTTGACACCACTTTGTACTTTAAAAAAACAGAAAAACTTGTTTATCGGATTGACTTTGAGAAGAAATACTATGGTCTGTATGGAAATTCATGGAGGCTTATCGGTCTTATAATACTAATGGTCTTAATCCATATGATTTCATTTATTTTTATCATCCTCAAAACCAGTTGCTAAGATGGGGAGTTTTTTATCACAAATATTAAGCTAATAAATGCTGTATCTATATATTCCATTCTTTGTTATAGTTTCCATCAAACCCATTTGCAGATTATTTGGATGAGGATTTAAGGCTTATCCTCACTGTAAATAATATTTTCTCTCCATGAGATATGGCATTTGCTTGCTTCTTGTATATATTTACCGCAAAAAGGTGACCGATAGATGTGTAGTGCCATTCCACCTCCGTATCAAGACTTAGATAGGGAACTACAGAAAACCAGGTGGTAGATTGCTAATTATTTATCTTTCATCAATATCCATAACTACTTACATATCCATATTTCTAGTCATATGACAAGCACCCTACATTATTCTTATATCGGCTACCTTTTTATTTCAGATCTACAATTTTTATGTTTACATCTAAATTTGATTCCCCAAATGAATTTTGAAGCAAAAATTCGCGAATCTTACGATAAACTTATTTATTGCCTGACTAAGCAGATGCAGACAGAGAGACTTGACGTAAATGAATACTTTGATGAACTAGAGATTAGCACACTAGAGCTCCTGTATGCGATTGAGGATGGCAATCAATAAAATTTATTAGCTAAACCTCGCGATGTCTTACAATACAGCCGTACTGGTTGTGAAGGATGGCAATAAACAACTTGCTGTTTTCTGTGAAGTCATTATCATTGAGGTATCATGTGAATATGAAACCTGCTACCTTACCGTTGTCGCAACAGATCTAACAATATAACTTAATTGCGACAACCTTTCAGGCAAGTCTATGCACTGTATATGGTTTCGGTGACTATGCTCTATATACACTCATATACCTGCCGCGATGAGAAAGCTGATCATTCTCGCCAATTGCTTGCAAATATTTCATTAAGCCTAAAATTCGGAATGTAAACAAAAATAAATTAACAGTCTTATTGGACATTTTTATTGTAAACCGGGCGTAACTTATTTTAAAGACGCAACAAAATTATCTCTGATGGATGATTTCTTAAATATAGTCAAGACAAGGCTTTCTATTTCTTCATCCTTAACGTTAAGGGCTCTATCATTATATAATCTAATGACATCAGATATAGAGCTGTTTAAGATTAGTAGGTATGATTGGAATTGCTTGGAGTTCGGTATTGTGTCTTTAGATATACTGAATGATAGACCATTTGTATATTCAAATATCATTTTGATCGTATTAATTTGATCTAAGGAAAGCGCGTCGAATGATTGAACAAATTTGATCAAATTTCGATACAGTGCCTCGAAAAACTGTATCTCAAATAGTGGTCTGTTGTTCTCCGGGATCACTTGCAGCACGTTTTCATCAAAATCGTAATGTTTTTGCTTCAGATACGCCTTTATCTTTGTAGGCTCTTCATATATGTCAATCTGGATAGATGCTGATTCCTTGATTACATAGAAAAAAAGATCTTCCTTTGTTCGTATCAGCCTGGGCAAGTATGAGTAACTTGTATTATTTTTTATGTAGTGCGATATTTCCGAGAACAAAATTATGTAGTTTCTTGGGGATTTGGCTACTCTCCTGGGATCAAAGTACTTCAGAGTTATTTTTTCCAGCAATTTTGACGCTTTCTCTACACGGTCAGATTTAAGTCCTCTAAATATATCCATACATACAATAAATCTGTAATAGCTCTCAGAGCACATCAGCCCACTATTTTGATGGCCTGCAGCTTTCTTGATGTATCGTATCTGGTCACTTTCACCAACCTCTCTAGTAACGCAAAAAAGTTCCAGCTCTGTTACTCTTTCTTTAGAAAGGTAGATCATCTCCTTCATTATTATATCTAACCGCCATTCGTCAATATTTGTTATGAAGTGGATTGACTTGGATAATGAGTTGTTGTTTTCTCTGATTTCCTCAGGTGTAAGTTGCCTACTAATTAGTGCTTCCGAAAGATTGTCTCTCATAAGTTTGTAAATGGTTTCACCAACACCCTTGAGATCAATGAGGCCTATAAGCTCAAGATATTCCATGTCTCTCTTCGTAAAATAATCGCTTTCTTTTTTAGTGTTGGATTTGTAGAGCATGTATAAAGAATCTTGTGTAGTAAAAAGTCTTATGTCGTTAGGTGTTTTCGACTGTAGTTCTTTCTTCAGTATATTATATAGCTCAGCCTTGCAAATATCAGAAATCTCAGGATAGTCCACAAGAAACAGGAGCAAGTCATTTGCTTCCTTTGAGACTTTTAGGAGTGTAAATGTCCACGATGCATTTGCATCTCCAAAATAATTTTTCACATCTACAATCTCTCCTATAACCTCATATCTTAAATAATATGGATATACTAAGGTTTCAAGATAGTTTACTGTCTTATGTCTTAGTATATCCGGGTCATCAATGTTCTCATATAATACCCTTATGCCCTTAAGGTCATGACACTCAGAATTTTCTAGGTTATACTTGTCAACAGCCTTGAAGATGTTTTGATACTTCTGCTCCATATCTGCTATCTCCTTTTGGAGCGACATTATGTCTATTGCTTTCATTTCTTTCGTTATGCGGTCTATCTCTTCTTCTAAGAATTTGCATTCGTCTCTTTTATTAATGTATGAATCGTAAAGGGCGCCGAAGTCATTAATTTCGTTGTAGAGTCTGTTTATTTCGTCCATATTAGGGCACAAAATATTCGGCATTATATGATATAGGTGTATATTTATATTGGCCAGTGTTGAGTCTATTTAGAGCAAAGATGAAATCTAGAATAATTCCAATGCCAAAGTTTGACTTAGCTCGGATATATGAGACTCAAACCATATGGTGAAGGACACATTTATCCTATGGTAAAAACCTTAATAGATGTGTATATATCAGATTACCACACATGGTAGGTTGCATCACATATTTGATGTGAGATTTGAGCAACTAAAGATGTCATGAGCCTACTTTGTTTCGTCAAATTTGTCTGCTGGGTCTCTAGTTGTGATAACCTAGCCTAAGGTATGATAAAGTTGGCATAGCAAGATTATCCATCTATGAATCTTATGATATACGACACAAGGCTTTCTCACAGAACTAATTCCGCAAGACTGTCTAGGATTCATATGATGGATGCTGAAATATTTGTTAAGATCTATGGAGTAAGGATATATTCACGGCATGGTACTCATACGATAGATGACAACACCCTGACGTGAGTACTCTGACCCCTAATACACAATTGTCATTGCAGTTTCTGCTCCTATGTATTCTGACCCTTATACCCGCCATTTTAGCCCTTGTAATAGCAAACCAAGATTTCTTCTCAATGCCTCGTAATAATCTAGTTTGTGTTTTTGGATTGCCAATTGATGTGGACAACAAGAGGCTTGCAGAGCTGTTTGCCGTATTTGGTACAATAGAGAAGATAGATAGAACAACAAACAACAAAGGCAACTTCTATGATTTTGGATTTATAGAGTATCAAGACAGTTTGTCATGCCAAAAGTGTGCTAGTTTCTTCCACTATGTTCGTGATTATGGTATAAAGGTTATACCATCCATTGGCACAAGTGATAGGAGCTTAGACGAAGTGCAAGCCAGATTTACAAAGATTTGGAATGCTTACTCTGAGGAGACATGTAGCTTGCGGAAGATCGAAGGCTTTCTTACAGGATTTGTAGGAAATGATCAGAAGGATGTACTATTTGAGCTGAAGCTTACAGAATGGCTGAAGGAAGAGAAAGAGATACGGAGCAAATTGCAGATGAGAGAAAGGATGTATAAGAATGGTACATGATGTCGCTTTGTTCTCATCTTGTAGTGAAACTTGCCAAATAATTGAAGTGGTAGATGTATTTGCATCATGGGTAGCCATTTATAGCTAGTGATCTACTATGCTATCTATCATCTCATATAGCTATGCTATCCAATGCTTTATCATTATAAAGAGCTGACAGAGGATTGCATATCATACGGATGATGCTGTACAAGCAGCCAAGAGACCTTTGAACGAATAGAAGCATTGCACTAAGCTTGCTGAATGGTTATAGCATTGTCCACATATACCAATACCTGCTAGGTACTCACTAATGATGGTTGATCTGTTCTGTATATGACTAGTCGTTAGAGCAGATTGTGATAATGAAGCTATTTGTAGATAGCTGTTTACACTCAAATATTCTCCATGCCCTTATATAGTGCTCATAAGCTATAGTTTTGTGCTCACCATGTTTCTCTTGCCGTAAGCATGCTAATCTGGTAGATAATGAGATAGATGCCGTATGCAACATATTACAACCGAAAGTCTACAGTCCTCTATCCGCTGCATATTCCGTGCCTACTCTATGGCCTCTGATCTCTGTCAATCTACCAGCTGACAGCGATTTGATGAAGATGTAGAGCCATGCGATGCTATCTCACCAGGTGCAGATTAGGTAACAGATTGTGGCAAGATAGACTTATGTGACATTCTGCAGTAGATATACAGTGATGAATAGTCAAGGTATACAACCCTCTGCGTGCCGAGGCTGTGCTCCAGTGATATCTCATGTCTTGAGATCTTAATCTGCTCATAGCTCTTCCATTATTGATGCAGATAAGGTGTATGTATCTGTATGTTAGCAAATAACATGAGATATACATATTAGAGTATGTGTAGAGTTGTCTATAACTTCTTGACTAGTTTGCAGTCATATTGAACGTATGTCATTCTGTATGCTCTCAAGCTGGATGACATATTGAACCAGTCAAGTACACAAGGATGATATGTAGGTATGTGCAGCCAACAGTCAGTTGGCTATGTGCATGTCTGTGTAGTATCTCGATACTCTTTGAAATAAATTGTAGAGATGTAAACAAAAATCCAGTATCCTCGGCTGCTTTATACGTTGTAGGTCTGCTATCTGTCATAAGTCTTATATATATTCATCTTATAAACCGTTTTATTATGGTTGGCATTGCAACGAACTGCAATATAAGCTGTAGCATACCAAATCTCTCCGTCTGGTCACCAGAGTCATGTATCATTCACTATGACAGTAGCTGAGCGTACATAGGGCGTAAAATGTATATGACAATGTTGAGGTATATACCTCACTTCCACGATAGTTCCAGCAAGTAGCAGCATACATTTACCGTAAACCTTGGAATAATAAAGGGTATACAAACGAATGAAACATAGAGCGTGGCGTAAACTAACCACCGAAAAGTCCGATCTAAACATATATCAATCAATCTATAGATTTCAGGTTCATTACGTGACCTTCTATTTTTACGCACATAGTTTAGTATATCCATCATAGAACGAACTGAACAAACTAATACGATAACAGAAAATTCGAAGATATAGGGTAGTGAACTATAATCTTCCATAAACTGCAGATATCCCTGCCAAAATTCGTAAATTGATTTAATGGGTCTAGACCAGTCACCTTTAACCACTCTCTGTGCCTCTGACGCAACACTATTGACCACTGCATCACTGCTCATATACCCCCATAGGGTAGATCAATATGTAGCCTTGATAGATTTGATTCTACGGCATCACTAGATTGGTAGAGATTTGTGCCTTTAGGGACAACAAATGAGTATGCAATGGAAGAGAAATATGGCTACATAGCCAACATGGTGTATGAGCTAAGCAAAGTTGTCATAGATTAGGGTGCATACTTGATACATTTTATTGGTTGTTTAGGCTGTAGATTACAAGCAGTATCCGGCTACCTGGCCGATGTATATGACACACACCTTACTATGAATCTGTTGATATGCCCTGCAATTGGCTATAGCACTCTTGGAGATAAGGAATGATGCCTCTGTCTGTTGCAAGCTGCATCATGAGATCTTGATAAGATATCACCTTGTCTATCAAGCTCAGTTTACACATATGAGATGGCAGTTGCAAACGGCATACAAACGGTGATAACCAGCTTACTGCATATAGTATGAATTCAGTGCATCATATATTGGCATGCTTTTGCTCATATAAGCCCCTATCTGGTTATCTCATAAACAATTTTTCTTGATTGAGATAAAAATGGTGATGGCATTTGGGGCATGGCGAACCTTGCGAGGGATACTGGAACCTTTGGATGTAGAGGAAGAGGCTCACGATCATAGTATGTCAGCCATAGAGGGGACTATTTTGGTCTTGTGCGCCCTGAGAATGTACAAAAATGGCCCGCTGATTTTGCCTGGGCTTGGCAGCAGTGCATCAGATGGGGGTTCGTAGAGACCATCATACACATATGCATACTACGCAGTTTGTCAATACTGGTTTCAACACTTTCTTTCTCTATCCTAACACTTTATATCTTCTTCAGGATTAATATGGATATCGATAGTACTGCCATTGTACGCAGTATAAATGCGGTCCAAGGTTTACCTCACTATAAATTCCTTGTTGAATCCTGTTATTGCATAGCATACATAACGTCAACTTTTG
>JAEDXX010000683.1:0-14600 GCA_021725515.1 Epicauta chinensis
GTGATAACGAGATGTCGTAATAAATATAACTGCAAAGTTTTGTTCTCCAGAAACATTTAACAACCTCAAGAACGATGATATTGAAAACTTATGTCAATACTTAAATATTAATGAAGTGGAATCGATATGGGCAGATATAAGATCATTTAAATAAGTTGTAGACACTTTAACAAAGACTGATGTTTGTGACAATTTAATCGAATATATGCTTCAGTCTAATATTGGTTACGAAAATCTTAAAAACATGTGTATTCGCATTTTATGAATTCCAGTTTCAACCGCATAGTGCTCTGACATAATCTTTTCTAGCACTATGACCGCATACACCACTGACTTAAGAACAGAATAGAGTCAGATACTCTAAATTTGTGTTGACAATTAGCTATCGAAGCCTCTCTGAAGACTTAGCAATGCAATATATTGAGTGATTTTGTTAGTTTGTCTAGAGCATCAGAGACCGTAGAATACTATTGTATTGTTAAACAATTTGAAAATGTTTACTGAAATTTTCAAAATACATATGTCGTTATTATTTATTTTTTTCTTACTATTTGTGATATTATTTCAAAAACTTATTTTAAAAGGTTAAAAGTTAATTATTATTATTATTATCATTATTACTATCTATATATCTATTCACTTCTCAAACAGAAATTCCCCCCAGGCGTAAAATGTCCAGAGAATATTTAATTATGTTATGAACTACTTTTTAACATGTTTCATAGTAGATAATAAAACACGATTAGTGACTTACGTTATTTATACTTGTTTTTTAAGTTATAAGAAGGAAAATAACTTCACATTCATAATCATAACAGAAACAGGTTGCTTCAGAATCAGCATTACGCAGGTTATGTACTGTGAACGTGTTATTGAAAATTCGAAATAATTGTTGTAATTTCATTAATTATTATTCTTAAATGTTTTTAAACTGAAAATGGCTAAAAGACAATTATCTATTAAAGCATTCTTCGATAAACAAAAAAATTGTGCGTTAGTTAATTGTGATGAAACCGTGAGAAACCAGGAAGCCAGCTCCAGTAGCAGTGTGTGCGAAGTAAATATTACGAAGGACTTTGACTCGAGTAATGGTGCAAAAGTATTTGGGAATCAAGAACCTGCTCAGAAAAAGATCAAAGTAAATTATAATAAGTGTTGGGAAACTAAATATTAGTGGCTCTACCTTGATGAACAACGCGTAGGAGCATTTTGCAAGTATGGCGAGAAATTTTTAACCCATGATAGTGAAGCATTACAAAAGTCTGGAGGAATCTTTATAATAAAGCCGTTTATAAATTATAGGAAAGCTACTGGCAAGTCGGGAAAACTTGAAAAGCATGCTAATTCCGAGAAACAGTTACATAGTCTTTCATTAAATAAAATGGCCGAACAAAATAAAAAAATGCCTATCCATACATTAATAACTAATGAAAACGAAAAACAAAAATGTGAAAATCGAAAATTTTTATCGGCTTTAATAAACAGTTTATATTTTTTGGTTAAAGAAGAAATTCCACATACAACTAAATATGAACCTTTACTTGAAAAAGTAGTACTAAAAAATAATGATGCACTGAACATTTGGGCACAAAATCAGAGTATTCGTTCAACTTATTTAACTAAGACAACTGGCAGTGAATTCCTTTTCTGCATTGGTGAAACATTAGATAAACGTGACGCCGAAAATTTGAAAGATAGACCATTTTCTTTAATGGCAGATGAATCAACTAATAATTCTAATATAAGTGAATTAACTGTTCTTCTGCGTTATGTTAATGATGCCAACAATGTACAAGAAATGTTTCTATGTTTAGTGGAACTACCTAATGCAGATGCAATGAGTATAACAACCACCATAATGAAAGAACTTAGTTAGATATTAGACATATTTGGAGAATATTGTTGCTTGCCCTTTTGATGGAGCATCGACTTTTTCTGGAAACATTTCTGGTGTGAGACAAACATTATCAGAAATAGTAAAAAGAGATATTCCGTATATTCATTGCAGAGCGCACATTTTGTCTTTAGAGTTAACTAGTGCTCAAAGTAAATACCCTGAGATTAAACGTATTTTACATGTTATAAAAGACATCTATAAGTTGTTCAATAAATCGACAAAAAGAGAAAGACTTTTACGTAATGTTCAAGCTATTTTAGGGGAATCTGCTTTGAAAATACCACAAACAATAGAAATACGTTGGCTAAGTCATTATAGGTCAATTCATGCAGTGAAAACATGTTATGTTTCAATTATGATGACTTGTGAACATATTCACAAAGAAGGTAGAGATCTGGCTTCATTAGCCGGAGGCATTTTGTTAGAGATGAGTAAAAGAAATTTCTTAATTACCTTGTGCATTTCAGATGAAGCAATGTTTGCAGTTTATAATTTGAGCAATCTTTTACAAAAAAAAACATTACCATTATCATGCCTCCCTACTGTTATATCTTCTACATACAAGCATCTTGAGGAAGTTGCTAAGAACTGCCTTGTTGAAGACAGCCAACTATTCAAAAATTTTGAAGAACTTGCGGTTAAAGCTTCATCGGCTCGAGCTGTGGTTCAAAATGAGCCTGTGATAACAACAACCAAACTGGCCAAAACATTTGTGGATTCTATGATTGATCAAATGAAAACAAGATTTAGTGATAAAGACTGATTGTTGTGACAATTTAATCGAATATATTCTTCAGTCTAATATTGGTTACGAAAATCTTAAAAAAATGTGTATTCGCATTTTATGTATTCCAGTTTCAACTGCTACTGCTAAACGGTCTTTTAGCACTATGAACCGCATACACACTGACTTAAGAAACAGAATAGGTCAAGATACTCTAAATTTTTGTATGAAAATTAGCATCGAAAGTCCTGAAGAATTAGACAATGAAATTATTGATGAAGTTTTAGATTTGTATGCCAGAAAGAGGAGCCGTAGAATAAGACTATTGTGAATTGTTAAACAATTTGAAAATGTATACTGAAATTTTCAAAATACATATGTCGTTATTATTTTTTTTTCACTATTTGTGATGTTATTTCAAAAACTTATTTCTCGTAAAGGTTAAAAGTAACTTATTATTATTATTATTATCATTATTACTATTATTATCATTCACTCCCTCAAACACAAATTTCCTCCCCGGGGTAAAATGTCTGGATTCAACACTGGTTGAAATAGTTTCAGATTGTGATCCAAGTGTAATAATAAATGTGTGTGATGTTGAAAATCAGACAGAAGAGGATACAGAAGTTAAACAACTAAAAAAGTATATTGAATGCCTAGAAAAGAAATTGGAAATGGTTGTAGATACAATTTTCGACGTTGATTCATGTTGTAAAAACATAAGCCAATTTAAATATTACACTGGTTTAAAACCAGAAGATTTTGATACACTATGGGAATTTCTAGGACCTCCTTCTGCTGAATCGTTAAAAAAGTGGCTTACTGCGGAACCAAAAACGACTCGTGAATCATTACGGTCACAAACAAAAGTTTCACTCCGAAATCAGCTTTTTTTGACATTGGTTCGATTACATGACTGACATGAGCTATCGATGTAATGTTAGCATTGGATATCTCTCCAAAATTTTTACAACTTGGATTCAAATCATGCATCAAGAGTTTAAAAAACTTGATATTTTTCCATCTGCTAACACGATAAAAAAGAATAATCTGCCTAAAGTTTTTAAAAAATTTAAAAATATACGTATTATTATTGATTGCTTCGAGTGGAATATGCAGAAGTGTAAAAATTTTAATCAACAAGGGAACACTTATTCAAGTTATAAATCTCACAACACGGTCAAATTTTTGATAGGAATAATACCAACTGGAGGGTGTTGTTTTTTGTCTGATGGCTTTGAGGGCCGCATTAGCGACAAGGAAATAACAATAAAAAGTGGAATTTTCATTCACATCAAACAAGGCGATTTAATAATGGCAGATCAAGGATTTAATCTTGAAGAGTTGTGTAATAAACATAAATGTTCATTAATAATTCCACCTTTTTTAAAAAAGCGTAAACAGTTTACTGAAAGAGAGATACGAACAGCTAGAGAAATAGCTGCAGCAAGGATTCATGTAGAACGATTTATTGGACGTATGAAGGAGTTTCGTATGATGCAACGAGTTATATCTAAAAATATGCTTCCAATTATTTCTCAAATTACTTTTGTAATTGCCATGCTTGTTGATTTTCACGAACCATTAGTAATGTAAAAAATTGTTTTAAAATAAATAAAACGTAAGATGTACTATAATAATTTGTAACAAAAAGTTAAAACACAGAATCTAAAAACACCAAACATTTTAGGTAATATGCATACAATGACAAATAATTAACGATTTCTCATCTTTAGATATTCGTTCAATTGTAAAAATTAAAGTCAATCTTTTTAGTCTTTGATAAGCTTTTTTAAAGAATGGCAATAAATATCAATTAAAAAATGAACATTTGTCAGTCTTCGATTAGAAAAAGTGATGCATTTCTTGGCAATCGCATTTCAAAAATTCACTTGCTAAAATTTTATGCACTTTCAGAAGCCTTTTCGTTACTGCGTTAGTAAATACTTCATCTCGATTTTTCAGTAGCAAAACTATGAAGCCCAGACCAGATAATAAAATCACAGTACTCTAAATCTAATATTGCAAGTGTTAGTTGAATTTGATAATAATAACTATGGTTCCATTTCAAATAAATTTAATTGTCTTTAACAGTATAACATAAATTTTGAAATTTTTTTACTTTATCTAGCTGAAAGGGAGAACAGTCTTTTAATACTAGTGGACACTTCACTTCAATACATGAAACTAGCTTTCCATCTTTAAGAATCACACCCTCAGGACTACATGCCAAACCCGGGAACAATTTGTTTACAAAAATACCATATTTTTTAACAATCAAATTATTATTAATTGCAAAATCAGTTAAAGCGTTAGCTTCATTCTCACGGCCATACACAATCTGAGCTAAATGACTTATATCATTTTTACACCACAATTTAGTATTAATCAAATTTGTTAAATCTTTACTAGTAAAAGATTTTTTGCATTCTGATGAGGTGATTCTAAGTTGTGTTTCGGTTAACCACTCTAAAGTATTTTGCTGCAGATCGATTTCAACCGCTCCAGATTCGACCGGAGTTAAATTCGCTCCTAACTGGCCAATTTTTAACTTTATTATTAATTTTTCCTCAAGCTCAAATCATAATTATCTTATTTTATGTTTAATAATGAATTCCACATACAATTAGTTTTCTTTTTACTTTTAATTAGTTGAACAAATCTTGATGTAGTCTGATTGTAATCATGATTATCATTCAAATATTTTGCTTTTTTTGGAATAAAGTTGACGCTAGATTTCTTCGGATATTTACGTTTAGTAGGGTTGTTAACTGTTAAAATATTGTCTGGGTTATTGCCTAACTTTGTAACTTATTTTGTACCGTTGCTCAGGTAGAGGAGAGTATGGGAGGGTTCGGTGTTTAGAGATAACTGGCCATGGGCGCCACCACGATTTACAAAAATCAAAATAGAGCTCACAATCGTGGAATGAGCCTAATTAATAAAGAAGTATCTTTTTCTTTTTTAAAAATATAATTAAATTAATATAACACCAATAATTTATTCTTCCAATAATAATTAAAATTAACAATAAATTGGTAATACTAAATATAAATTAAACGAAATTCAATATACAGATGATATCTAGTCTGTACTAGAAGATAGATAAATGAAGGATGTTATGTGCTGTAGAGAGGGGGTGTCCTCCCTACCCCAACTACCCTTAACTAACTTAACTTGTAAGAATGTATCAGTAGACGATTCAAATAAACAGAACAAAAAGCAATTGGTCCTTCAAGTTTCATTGTCCACGCAAAACATAGTGGTCCGTTAGAGCCGGATTTGTGAAAACGTTGTGAATTCATAAAGAATTAAATACATACGACAATCGAATTACAAAAAATAAATATCGTGAAATCAATCATCAATCAACCATCGTGAAAAATCAACATCAAATTCATAAAAATTAAGAGAAGACAAGCATCGTGAAAATATTGTCTCATTGAGTAGCCAGCAGAATCATTACACTCAATACAAAGTCATCAGGAAGACATCAGAGATTAGTGGTCATTACTTACTTTCTTTATCTTTTCCTTCTCGCAAAGGTGTATGCATTTCATTCGGTTTTAATTGAAAATACAATACTTACTATTTGTTTAACATTAACATTGGGTTTAAAATGTCGCTTGAAGATTTAACGAAAGAACGGGCGCAAATCAAAAGCGCGCAAACGAGATTTACGACTTTTGTTGAAAAATTTACAGATAAGGATAACATACGTACATTACAATGTAAGTTATCAGATTATGAAAAGTTGCTTGCCCATTTTAATGACGTACAATTAAAAATCGAGATTGAAACTAAAAAAGAGGAAGATATAAATTGCCGTGTAGAATTCGAAGAAAAATATTACGAAACGTTAATGAAAGCGGAAGAAATCGTAGAAAAATTTAAGCCAGAGTCGAACCAGGGCAGTGCCGCAAGTTGCTCAAATGAAAATAATCTAGGTCGGACAAACGTTAATAGCGTTCAATTGCCCATTATCAATTTACCAAAATTCGGCGGGTTATATACGGAATGGATTCCATTTCATGACAGTTTTGATTCACTCATTCATAAAAACGACAGTCTTTCGAAGATTCAAAAGTTTCATTATCCTAAGGGATGTTTATTAGACGAAGCCATACGTACAATAGACTCATTACCCGTAGCCGAAGAAAGTTACAATGCAGCGTGGACGTTATTGAAAGAACGTTACGATAATAAACGTTTGATCGTGCAACACCATATTCATTCAATATTTAACATACCATCAATAAACAAATCGCCAGCCTCGCTCAGAGATCTTTTAGATAAATTCAGTACAAATCTTGCTGTTTTAAAATCACATTTTGCTTCACAAACTCCCAGAATCGATACAGATTCGTGGGATCCATTAATTGTGTATCTATTAACAACCAAATTCGACTTTACCACAAAAAAAGAGTGGGGATCTAGCCCAAAAGCTGCCGAAGTACCGACGTTAAAACAATTGACGGATTTTCTTAAACAGCGTTGTCTTACTCTAGAGTCAATGGAATTCAATCAAACAAATGACCAGCAGGGGTTTACACCAAAAACGAAAAATAATGACTCTACCAAGAAACAGAACCAGGTCGTGACGAATAATCATTCTTGTATATTATGTAAACAAACTCATAGTTTATATCAGTGTCAAGATTTCCTAAATCTAAGTTTTAATGAGCGGGTAGAAAAGGTCAAAAGATTAAAACTCTGTTTTAATTGTTTGAAAGCCGGACATGAAACAAAGTCCTGTCGCGCGAGCAATTGTAAAATTTGTTCATCTAAACACAATACTCTATTGTATTACGACAAAAGTACACGTAACAATCAAAATCAAAATGTAAATGTAAGCGTTAATCAATGCCAGTCGGATCCTTGCATCGAAATATTGTTGTCAACCGCAATTGTTAATTGTTCCGACGCAGACGGAATCTTTCATCAAACCAGAATATTATTAGATCAAGGATCTCAACAGCACCTAATAACGGAAGAACTCTGTAGAAAATTAGAATTAAATACATGCACAATTAGCGGTGTATGTAATACTTTCAGTGAAATCAATCAATCCTGTGAAGTAGTAATCAAATCATTACAAAACAACTACACAACAAAATTAAAATACTTAATTGTACCTAGCATCAACAGAAATATTCCTATAGAAACTTTCAATAAATCAGATAATCCAGTACCTAATAATATAAACTTAGCAGACCCAGTTTTGGGAATTATTAAACGAAGGGCGGATGCAATTAAGTAACAAACAAACTTTTGTTCAAAATACTCGTATCGGATGGATTTTAGGGGGTCCATTTACGGCAGCCTCGATTGAATCAAATAAACAAATAAACACAATTTGTTGCAATTTAAATACGGTAAAATTAAATCAGGAGTTAGATAATCAAATTAAAAGATTTTGGGAAATCGAGGAATTCAGCGACAACAAAATTTTAACCAAAGACGAACAAATTTGTGAAGAATTATTTCAGAAAACCCATGCACGTGATTCTAACAGAAAATTCATCGTGAATTTACCATTCAAACCGGATGCACCGAAAATCGGTTCGACACACCAAATCGCGTTAAAAACATTTCATCTATTAGAACGTAAATTTCAAAGGGACAATACATTTAAAACGGAATATTGCACTACAACACCTGGAACCTTCAAAAAATAACAATTTTGAAGAAGGATGTTTATTGCCAAACCATGGGGTAATAAAACAATCGAGTCTTACTACAAGGGTCCGAGCCGTATTTGACGAGAGTTGTAAATCTAACAACGGGACTTGTTTAAACGAACACTTATTTACAGGGCCAAATTTACAACAGGATTTGTTTTCTTTGTTAGTAAATTGTACACAGTACCAATTTGTTCTGAGTGCCGACATTGTAAAAATGTTCAGGCAAATATGGGTGACAGATGGGCACTGGAAATACCAACAAATTCTATGGCGATTCAATACGAATAGCGAAATAACGATTTATGAATTGAAAACAGTTTGCGCTCCATATCTAGCAATAAGATGTTTACGACAATTAGCACTAGAGGCTTCAGATCTTTATCCGTCAGCCAGTAAAGTCATTAATGAAAATTTTTACATGGACGATCTCCTTACGGGAGCAAATACAATCATTGATGCAGTCGTTCTGCGCGATCAATTAATTAAAATTCTAGAAGGAGGCGGCTTTGAGTTGTCCAAGTGGGCATCCAATTCTACCGATGTCCTACCACAAACAAGTCGTCATACAATCGTACGATTAGATAATAGTTTACGGACAAAAACATAAGGCCTTAGTTGGGACTGCGTGGAAGACAATTTAAGATATGATATCAAAAACAAAATAAATGAGGGCGCGATCACAAAGCGAAATATTTTGAGTACAATCGCGACAATTTACAACCCTATTGGTTTACTAGGTCCAATATTAATAACCGCTAAAATAATTTTACAACAAGTTTGGTAGGCTAAATGCGATTGGGATGATCCAATATCATCCAATCTAACTAAAAAATACAAACAGTTTCTGTCACAACTACATCTAATAAATGAATTGAAAATCCCGCGAAAAGTTATACGTTTTTATCCATATAACAAAACTCAGTTACTCGGGTTCAGTGACGCGAGCACACAGGCATATGTAGTCGTTGTCTATATTCGAACGACAAGTCAAAATAATGAACACAGTGTAAATCTTCTCTGTGCAAAAATACGAATTGCACCTATTAAACAAATAACACTTCCTAGGTTAGAACTCTGTGCAGCCGAATTGTTAGTTAAATTAATTTCAAAAGTAAAAAAGGCATTGAACAATATCAATTTCGATGATTTCTATTACTGGTGCGATTCAACAATCACATTAGCTTGGATTGCATCTGATCCTAATAGATGGCAAACTTTTGTCAGTAATCGTGTCAGTGAAATTCAATCATTTACAAATAAAAGTCAATTGCATCACGTAATTAGTAGCGAAAACCCAGCGGATATGATTTCGCGTGGTATAGAACCAAAAGAATTACAATCTAACAAAATTTGGTTTTACGGTCCAACTTTTTTAACGAAAGATAGTAACGAATGGCCTAAACAAAATTTTATCAATAATAATGAAATTCCAGAAAAACGTAAAACCACTTACGTCGCTATAATCTGTACAGTGACAGAATTTCCTTTGTTTAACAGAGTCAGCTCTTATAGAAAATTGAAACGAATCGTAGCATATTGCCTCAGATTTTTTAATAATTGTTCGCCAAGATCTAAGGAACTATCAGGTGCTTTGTCAGTCAAAGAATTAGAAGCCGCTGAAATTGCCATACTGAAATTGATACAGAAAAATCATTTTTATCAAGAAATTCATGATGTATCAAATAATTGTGAAATCAATAACAATAGTCGTTTAAAAGGGCTTAATATTTTTCTGGACAAAGACGGCCTTATCCGAGTAGGTGGACGATTAGAAAACTCTGAACTTAATTTTGCAGCTAAACACCCAATTTTATTGCCACACGACGACAGAGTTACTAAACTTATAATTCGCGAAGTACACGAGAGGGAGTTACACGCTGGTGCAGAGGGCACGTTAGCAGCAGTAAGGCAAATTTTTTGGCCAATATCCGGGCGTAAAATTGTTCGTCATGTTACAAGAAAATGTATCAAATGCTACCGAACAAAACCGGTTCCGTTTGAACAATTAATGGGAAATTTACCGGCTGATCGCGTAGTGTCTGCTAGACCATTTATAAACTGTGGGGTCGACTACGCTGGTCCGATTTGCTTGAAACAAAGTCGCGGTCGGGGGAAAACAGTCATTAAATGTTATGTTGCCGTTTTCATATGTTTATCTACAAAGGCAATACATTTAGAACTTGTGTATGATTACACCGCGGAGAGTTTTTTAAATGCACTCAAAAGAATGATGGCACGCAGAGGCAAAATACAAAGTTTGTTATCGGATAATGGTACAAACTTTGTGGGTGCAAATAAAGAGTTGAAAATCTTGAAAACGATGTTTGAAAATCAAAATTTCGCATCAGTCGTCGTAACACCATTAATAAATGAGGGAATTAATTGGAGATTTATTCCGCCAAAATCTCCATACATAGGGGGAATATGGGAAGCGGGTGTCAAAGCATTTAAAAGGCATTTTAAACGAGTTGTAGGAAGTTCACTGATTACAGCAGAATAGATGCATACACTTTTATGTTTGATTGAGTCCTGCCTCAACCCCCGTCCAATAACCCCATTAAGTAATGATCCCAACGATATAGAACCCTTGACACCAGGACATTTTTTGATCGGGACACCGTTAACAGCACCCCTAGAACCTTCATTAGTCCAATTAAAGGACAATCGTTTGTCAAGGTGGCAAAGAATAGAAAAACAACTTTTCTGAGAAAGGTGGAGGCACAAATACCTCACACAACTACAATGCAGAAACAAATGGTAACACCGTTCTAACACCACATTAAAAGAAGGAACAATGGTAGTGTTAAAGGACGACAACCTACCACCTTTGCTTTGGAAAATGGGAAGGATTGGGGAACTTCATCCCGGAAAAGATGGTGTTGTGAGAGTGGTGACTATAAAAACGTCTGGTGGAACGACGACACGTGGAGTGAATCGTGTTTGTGTCTTACCATTAGAAGACGATAGTGTTTAAAATAATAATAGTCAGTATCAGTTAAAACAAAAACATTTGATTATTATTTGTGTTCATATTTAGGATAAGTTATTTTATGGTTACACTAATGCATTTTATATTATCTCTTTAATTTGTAGTAATTTTGAATTTTTCTAAATCTAATTGTAGGTTTTATTATGTGTTTGATATTAATGTTACATGCCTCAATCTCTCAAAAAAATCCGGGAGGATGTTATGTGCTGTAGAGAGGGGGTGTCCTCCCTACCCCAACTACCCTTAACTAACTTAACTCGTAAGAATGTATCAGTTCACGCACTTGGTGAGAGACGATTGAAATAAACAGAACAAAAAGCAATTGGTCCTTCGAGTTTCATTGTCCACACAAAACAAAGGAATTTAATCTTCAAACATATTTCGATAAACCACTGATTGTACAGAGACTTGTTCTTTAAAATACGTACGTTATTATTGTCAAAATAACAAAAAAAATAATTACAAAAAATTATTTTTATTAATCTCTAACGATACCGATAATGATTTTACTTTAATGTAAAAGCTAGGCATTATTATGAATTTGTGTATTGTAACAATTTAATTGCTACAACTTTTTACCTTTGTTCCATTCTTTTAATTTTGATGTATATGTAAGAGCATCATAACCGTAGCGTACAGTGTAATCTTCTAGTAAAGGAACAATATGGGAACAATTTTGTTACTATTCTTATCTAAAGCTATACTTATTTTATATGTCACCGTCACTCTAAAAGAAGACTTTACGTCTGCTCTTATATAATATGTCAAATCATCCACATTATCTTCCATGTTCAAGACAAAATCACTCAAACAGTATTGTCTTCCTCTTTGAAGCGCTTTTGAGTCTCCACAGTTAGGAAGGTGTTCATCATCATCAGATAAATTATCAGTACCTAAAGTATCAGTAGGACCAGTAGTGATATAATTATACATAATAGCATAACAAAAGGAACGAGGAATAGCCTGGGATGGGAACTTTGCCCAGCTTGAAGAAGGAAAAGTGCAAGATTTCAAACTTGATAGATGTGGACTCAGTAAGTTCATGCGTTGCTTTTTATCTTCTAAACATTTACCACCATCGATTCCGATAAAAAGTTTTTTATCATTACCATTCGCAATACATTCCTCAATTCTTAATTTAAAAAGCATGAATAAAATTTACATAAAATAGAAATATTCTTAACAACACAATGATATATAAGACAAATTATCAACAACTAACCTTTCAACTAGGGCATTTTTATTGCCTGAAAAGGGTAAGCCACGACATGTAAGCCATCGGCTTAAAAATTTTAATTTTGCCCCAGGTACATCATCTTCCGTTAAATCCATTTCAATAAAGTCTGTTTAACGTTGTTGTCAATAGAAAATTCAAAATATTTGTACCCCCCTCACTAGTGCTCCATCTAGTTGGATATTTTTTTAATCTTCAGAGGAAAAAGGCTAATTGCAAATCATACTTCCCTTAAAAATTAAAACAACTTACTTAATAAATTCTTAAAAACTCTAGACTTTCAATTAACAATTTTTAATTAACTAAATAAACAATTAACAAGAAAAAATAAAGACCAAAAATGCTGATTACAACGACTTTGACAAATAACTACTTTTTTATACTTGTTGTCAAGGCAACCAAAACAGAGCATAGACAATTTGCGTAAACGACATCTCTTGACCGGATAATAGACGAATTAGTTTATGTCCAGGTTAATTTGCGATAGCTGCGCTACCTGACAAGCGGTTAAGAGTTAGGCATTATCCCTTCCATAACAGAGTCCACATCCTGGGTTTAACAACGGTTACTATCGTCACCAAAAAGTAAAAATATAGTATATTAAAGAACAAGTGTCAGAAGTCGCCTATTATTGCACGAGTCCAAGTTTAGAAAACCAGGGACGGAGCCACGATTTTTCTAAAGGACGAGTGCAATATATGACTTCTGACACGAGTTTTTTATACTATTTTTTCTATTTTGCCTATTTTGTGCCCTTTTTTGCAAAGAAATTGCGAGATTTGATATTTAGGGAAATTGGTGGGAGTTGGTGTTACTAAAAAAACAATTGAACATTCAGCTAGGAAACTTCAATTGTTTTATTTTTCACTCTTAGTCAATTGTTTTTTTCGCCATATTGCTTATTTAACAATGAGTGAAGAATTTTCATATACTCCACCTGAAATAAGGGAAATTGCTGAAAATGTAGGACGCAATTTACTACTCGATAAATCCAAAGATCAGTACGAAAAACGGTATATTAAGTATCTTGTTTTTATGATTTTTGACAGTTGTCAAAATCAATGAAAATGTAACCAACCTAGTGGAAAAATTTCCTACATTTTACTTTTCAGCACTAGTATCGAAATGAGCACATTTCGATACAGTATTTAATAATAGCGCTATTATTGACGCAAAATAGAAAAAAATTCATTTCAGTAAAGCTTATGTCTGTAAAAATATGGACTTAAATTTGCTCTTGTTTTTATTCCTTCTAATATGTTATTTCTGAAAGTGGTATAAGTCCATGTGGAGCTAAAAAGATCGTTTATTTTTTCAAATAATTTTAGTAATTACTTCATAATAAAAAAAAATTAAAAGGTTTATAGTGTAAAAAAACATCACTCGAATTGATTAAAGTTGGCCAGTATTTTTAAATTGATTCAAACGCAAACCTTCAAATATGTCAATATATGAAAAAATGGACTTATACCACTTTCAAAAAAACCAGCTCAATTATTTGTCACGTTTAGTATACGTTTATGTCGCAGACGCCTCCTGGTATCTAGGCGACGATGTAATCAGTAGTGAGATATCTTCGACATGAGCATACTTTAAGATGACTTTAAACTAGAAGGAGCGCATATGAAACAATTCTTACCATCCATACGTATATTAAATACTGTCGACATCTTCTGGTAAAGATCAACATTTACTTCTTTAAATGTTTCGACAAATTTCCGACCATCAACTGGATCCGTTTGACCAGCATCATTTTGCTGAAACATCCAGTAATTTTCAATCGTGCAAACACAGGATTAATACTTACGATTTTATGCATACAATAAATGACACATTTACCCTCATGAGATTTAGGGATTGTAAGTTGATCCAAACTAGTCACATCGTCTTTGTAATTATTTAAATTAGAAAAATACCTACCGAAAATTTAGAGAAACCTACCAGTACTTGCATTCGCTTCTGATGCACACCTGTTGAGATTTTTTATGAAAATTGCCTTCATTTCTTGTGCAAAACCCTTGTCGACCTGTAACCGTGACGCATAACAACAAAAAAAAGACTAAAGACTT
>JAEDXX010000684.1:0-14422 GCA_021725515.1 Epicauta chinensis
GTGGCCCCCCAAAAAAATTCATAATTGATATTTTTCATTCTGTATTTTTATTTTTACAATTAATTATTAAATATTCAATAAACGGACGGTCCTTTTTACCCCTCATTATATAATAAATTTCAAAAAAGTTTGGCCCCATATTTTTCTGAAGATTTGAAAATTTGGAGGGGCCCACTTTGCCCCTCCCTCCCCTATCTGTCTTCTTGTTAAAATAAATAATAAGAAGATAGATTTCTGACAGTTTTCAGTTTATCTGTATTAAATACTACTATCATCATTATTATTATTATTATTATTAATGATGATAGTAGTATTATTAATACACGGTCCACAATCTTCAACTATTACGAACACGACAACGGCGCAAAACAAACTAAAAATGTCGCTGCAAATGCTGCATGTTGATGCAAAAGTAGCGTGTGTGAACACCGTCGCAACCTTTTATTGACCTTGCAGTTTTTACGAGGTAGCTGCAGTATAAAAACTGCGTGCTGCGCGCTACTTTGAGGATACGTGTGAACACCTCACGCAACTTTTGCAGCCGCAACTCAAAAACTGCGCTGCAAAAGTAGCTGTGTGTGCACTTAACTTTATTTGGTCGATCAAATTTACCAATAGCAAAGTTCGATTACAGACAGTTGAACTTAATTTGCAAAGTTTGTAAAGTTTATGTTGTATCATATATATCGTAGGTCAACAAGAAGGCTTCCATTAGAATAATTATATTTAGGGCCATAAACAGTTGTGATCTATCTCATCTATCCAAGCATAGATCTTGATTAGGAAATTGTTAAGATTTTTCGTAGGTACATTTTCTGACTTAAATCTATTTTCAATTCTCCATTTTTATTTCCATAAATTCATTGTTGACAAATACGAAATTGTACGTAATTATATATGTATGCAACCTGTTTTGGTTGTAATAAGTAAAGGGCGGATATCTGCTCCAAGATGGAGCAAGGCAAATTCTAGTCTTCTGACAAATTCGTATAGAGCGTATTGGCTACAGCTGTTGTACTTGCATAGTCTATCTTTTCTTGTGAAAAGTGTTTCTTTACAAATAGTGTCCGAACTACTCCCCACGTAGAGAAGCAATGGAACAGTTGATCTGCTACTGAGACGTCGTGACGTTACGGCGAAAAAACAGGTGCCTATTTGTACAGAATTTCTATGAAATTCTGGTCGCTCTCTCTCATTGTTTAGAAGCGGCTCGTCTAAGACAACAAACTGATGATTCTAACGTAGAAAATTATAAAAAAAAACAACAATTTTTGACAAAAATAAATTAAAAAAAAAACATCAAAATTATGAACACATTTTTGTTGATTTGTTCTACGTGTCTTTTCTTATAAATATATGTAAATACATGCATTAAAATTAAGCTACGCCATTGGTGCATTTCGAGCGTTGAAATTCTAACCGAATGACCTTCAATCCACACTTTAGTAATAAGATATACATAGTGTAGTGACAAAAAATATAAATAAACGCTAAAATGGAGACAGCATTTGCCACCAAACACGAATGAAAAATTAGAAAACTTTAAAAGCTCATTTATACGCAATAGCGAGAAAGAGGGCTCGAAAGTTTATACTCTTCCTAACACACTTAGTTCGTCTGCCTTCTCTGTATAAAAGTCATGTACCGTATTTCACATAAACACTATATTTTTTCGGACAGAACATTTAATAAAATATGTTCCACAATTCATGTGACACAATCTGTTTAAGTATATAAGGAAGGTGGTGTCCAATTCTTTTCGCCTAAGGACACCAATCACAGTCAATTTGACATAAATTTATCATATGTTACAAAACTAGTTTGAATTGATTTATCAACTCCGAATAAGGAACGAATAATTAACGTTTCAAAATTTTTGAGTTTTTTGGAAATTATCTAAATCCGCCAGTTGTTAACATTGAGGTTTTGATTAATGTGAAACAATAATGTTAAACGTTAAAATATGTACATATTTTAGACTTTTTTGTTGTTAAACTAAAAAGTTGCTAATTCATTGACATTTAATTAGAGTTCTATTTTATTTTCTAATAATAAATAGTATTTTATTTACCACCCACATAGAAAACTAGAAAAGAAATTAATACGGTTTTTATAGAATTTAATGCAAAAAAATTGCAAATTTCTTGTCTGCGTGCACGTAACTTATTGAAAACGTTACATAAACCCAATCAATCTTTCTCTTTCATGAAATTTAAATTAAAAACGAAATAGTATTTGGCCTGGTTCACTAGTCAATAAAGTTAGATATCTCAATAATGAATAAATAAAAACAACAACGAAAAAAATACGTACTAGAATATAACGAAAGTAACTATTCTGTGTAACTGGAACTGTGAATTGATTAGAATTGAATATTATGACATATTTGTTTAATCAAAACGAAATATGATTTGTAGAAAATCGATTTGCTGTATTAAGGTCGTTTATGGGACGATAATGTTCAGTTGAGCATGTCGAGAAGACAAAAACAGGAAATAAACAGGCAAAAAAAAAAAGAAGTATGAACCAGTCAGCAGAAAGTTATGTCAGAAATTCAAAAATTTCTTGATATAGTAATTGTTAAATTTTCCAAATTTATTCATGATTTATTTAACAATAACGAACAACAAAACAGAAAAAAAAAGAAAGTGCATTTGTAGCAAAATTTCTAAATTTCTTGTATTTCGTATTTCGAACTAATTAAAGTTGATTTAATAAAAATAATAAGACCGCACAACCTCCATTTGATAGAAAAGACCGTATGATCTAATTGTTAATAGTTTCAATCATAACAATCACTATCGATTTTGTCATAGAATGGGTGTGTGTAAATTACAAGCCTTTTAATAATAAAAAAAATCAACCAGAAATTCTAACAATATCTTATTATTATGTAGATCGAAATTATAGAAAAAAAGGAAGCTATATAAAACATGAAAGTATGTAAATTTCTACTTGTTTTTCACTTATTTGTCGCTTTGTTTGATTCGTATCGACCAGAGACTTGCTACTTTTATTGTGAAAGATCCAGTTTTTTCCTCTCGTGTTGTTCACATGAACTAATTCTAAATCTATTCAAGCCGATAAATTGTTTATATAAACACAGCAAAAGTAATGCAATTTTATCGTAAATGTATCGAGTATGTAACAGGCGCTATGTGATGTTTGTGTGAAACTAGTTCAATACAGTATATCGGATATATAAAAGACATTGATAGAATTTATAACATTACTCGCGATAGTAAAGATTTCTATTATATTCTGTTATATGTAGTTTGTATCTACCGACAAACCGTCGATTTTATGACGGCTATTTTAAATTGTTTAATTAATTAATTAATTTGTAAATTCATAGACTGTACTGGAATTCGATCGGTGGAATAGGCTTGAATCGTTCGGTTTGTAGTTAATCATTTTTTAAAGGTAGAAACGAGAGTAATAAAGTCGCTCAAATGAAATACCGATTATTTTCTGTTTCTAGCTTTGGCAAGAACTACTCTGTTATTTTTGTAACTAACTTATCTTCTGCTCTATATTTATTTTTTTGGGAGGGGCTCTACATAAGAGCCGCACACTGAGGCCTTCTGGTCCATTGTGTGCACCTCCAATTATCGGAGCCTTACCACAGCTGTTCCAATTCTCTAATAAAACTCAGTAGCCTGCCGAATGTCTTCTGGTTCCAAAAATCGTCGCCCCAGATGTTGCTCTGTGAGGCCAGCCAATGCTTGACAATCGCAGAGTATGTGATAAGGAGTTTCCTCCTCTTCTAGAAGAACGCAATGCACATCTCGTCATCAATGATACCAAGCGTGTGTAGGTGTTGATTCATGGGACAGTGTCCAGTGAACAGTTTCACAATTGTTCTGAAATCTTTTCTACCACGTCTCAGCAAATCTTTACTGTGCCTAGCGTCAGGCCCTTCGATAAACATCATAGACTGACGTAGTCCTTTGTGTTCTCTCCATTCCTTCAAATGGGATGCAGAGGTCTATTTCTTCAGAGCCCTTTTCTGACAAGTTTTGGGTATGGGAAGAGCCGGCTCCGGCCCAAAGAAGCCCATGTATGAGCCCCTCCGAGCCAAAGCGTTGGCCCTCTCGTTTCCCCCCACGTCAGAATATCCTGGGACATAGCATAGCACAACATCTCTGTTGCGCACAGCCAGTTGTTCTAATAAAGTGTGACACTCCCAGACAAGCCCCGATTCGAGTCTCCACGCGAGGAGACCTCTTAACGCAGCATGATTGTCCGTGAAAATGCAGATTCGACGACGGGATACGTCCCTCTGCAGACACTCGTTCACACATAAGATCAAGGCATACAATTTAGCCTGGAAGGTGTCGACATACTTTCCTTGGAGCACGGAGTGCCCCGTTTTGAGTCCAACTATTATCCAATTACCTAGGCCTGCGCCCTTCTGCTCTATATAACTACGTTATTCTTCTTTTACTTCTGTATCAGGGATTCTTAACCAGGGGTACATTGTTCTTTAGAACAATTTCCGGGGGTCTATGGATCGATTTCTGGATATTGTTAACAGTGTTGGTCCGAGGGGAAGGCCACGGTGGAATCTGCCCCGGGCGCCATTTCGAATGGTGCGCCGAACTATTGAAGTATGCCGAATATTATTTAACAGATAACGAAAAGGGTGTACGAAACCCTTAATTCAATAAATTAAGGACATTTCCAAAACTCCGATTCATGAAGCATCTTGTCGAGTTGCTTATCGGATCACCAATCACACTATTGGAGAAACGCTAACAGAACCATGCTCTCTACAAATGATAGAATTACTTTGGGGATTAGGGCAAAGAAAAAACGGAAAGAAATTCCTTTATCAGTAATTCTTTTAGTATGCAATTCAATGAAAGTACGGGCGTGATTCAGTAACAGGGTTATTGATATTTTAGAAAGGATACAGAACTTTTTTAAGTGGCTTTAACAGGAAAGTAAAACCTCGCTTTCTTTGTACTGATAATGGAGCTCCTGTGATTCTTGGCAGCAGAACTTGTTTTGCTACTTTAGTCAAAAATGATGTTCGTCAAGTTATGGTCGGTCATTGCTTTTAACACAAGCATGCACTAGCAACAAAGACTCTTCCAACGACTCTAAAAGAAGTTTTGTGAATTGCCATAAGTGTTGTCAACTTTATTAAAGGCAAAGCTCTGAACTACTGCAGTTTCAAAAGATTTTGTCAAGAATTAAGAGCAAAACACAGTTCCCGCGTTTGATCGAGGCGAGATAGAGGGATGTGCAATAGAATTGTTGTCGTTAAAGGTTAACCCTCGGTCTAGGGGTGTACAGATATTTTCATGTAAATGGCATTTTATAAAACCAACACAGATGGAAGTCTCCCTATAATGCAGTAAAACTGCATTTAAATTATCACAGACTTATTGTACTTTTTCTCCTTGTTAGTTAAAAGATGTAACGGCGCCATTTATATACGGTCCGTATTGTTAACTTATATCCTTTACGGACGCCTATGGATTGCAGGTCAGTTACAACGCTTCTTCTTTAATAAATACAGGATAAAAGATCTACCCACGCTTTTACTAACACGCGCCCATCTGATCTGAGGATAGAACAGAGATAAAAAGTTTTCTCGCTAAGTATTTTGAGAGAAGGATTGGCTTATTTGACAAATACAAAGTCAGGGACTTATTATCGATGCTACTGAGATATTGGCAAACTTCCTGGCTAAGTTTCGCTTATGGGAAGAAGTTTTCAATGTTGGGGAAGTCTAGTCCAAGGCAAAGACCAACAATCTTCACAATGTTTTGCAAGAAAATTATAAGAAGTAATTTTAATAATATATCATCACGTTTTGTGCTTATTTGAGTAAACAATGAGTCTTATAATCCAGAAATACCGCTTTGAAAAGGGGGTCCGTAAACTATTCTACTTGGAAGGGGGCCCATAAAGAAAGTTAAGAAGCCCTGTTCTATATCAATGTAAACGTCCCTACACGATTAAGAAAAATTTACATTTCCTGTGACTCTACCAGGAGATTCTGTTTCTGGAGAAAACTGGTATGCCCGAATCTAAATGATTCGGTTTCTAGTTTTTTTATATTCTTTTTAGATCCGCTTATACAAGCGAGAGTAATAAAATTATCCAAACGAAATACCGAATACTATAAAAATACAGTTTTTCACAGTTATTAGTCGATGTTTTTATAAGGCGCCCGCCTGCAAAACTGACATAGGCGTCCTTCAAATTATTTTTTTTAATTAAATTTAACCTTCAAACTGGGACGCCTGCCTGCAGTTCATCCCTTGCAGGCCCATTATCGCCGGCCATGATCTTGAGTTTTGATAAATGCTACTGTGCTATTAGGTTATTTTTGTTATTGCTTCGAAGGATATGATTTAGTGAACTTTAAATGTTTGTCAGGTTTTTTTTTGAGATCTGATCAGGAATTCAATGTGATGGACAAAAGAGGTAAGCGAAATCTAAATCTCTTAGTTTCTGAATATTTACATTCTCTTTGGTGTCACTGCTAGAAGTGAGAGTAATAAAGCTGTCCAAATGAAAAACCGAATTTCTTAAGGAAGATTGCTATTTTGCACAGCCGTTTTTCGATTTTTGCACGCGTTAATCTGAAATCTTTTTTCTTCAATTGACCTTCTCTGACTTTAGCATTATACAAATTTCTGTCAGTTTTCTCCTTATAACTGAAATTATTAATTTCTAGTTCTTTCCTGATTTGCAGAGACGATCCGGCATAAAGAATGATCAGACAGTCGTCCACTTTAAGGACGTTATAATTTGTTATATTTTCCATTTCTAGACTTTGAGGCATAGTTCAGTTCTTGTTTTTGAAAATATGATTCTTCACAAGTTCTATTGCCGTTTCTTTTCATCCTCTTGCATCCTTGTGAATACAAAAAGAAATCCATAATTTCAATAATGCAACAGAAGGTCGTTGTAATAGAGAAAGCTATTCAAAACTTATTCTAAACAGGTTTATTACTCTCACCAAAATATGCGTAAATTATTTTTGCTTCCTGCTATAACAGTAATGATTTTTTCTGTTAGTTTAATGTCGATTTAAGGACAGGAGAATAAGATCGTTTTTGTGTTAGTTCAACTGTATGCGATTTTCATTAAATTAAAGAGAGCTAAAAGGGAAAATTTAATTTAAGTCTTCTTGATGATACAATCTTAATACTAATAATAATAATAATAAAAATAATAATGACGATGATACTAATAATAATAATAATAATAAGTTAAGCTCATTTTATTAAGAAATAATTAAGAATTCTATTTGATATTAATCAATTTGTTGAACATAGGTAGAATAAAACAGGGAAAAAATGTAGGAATTGATGCGTGAAGTTCTTAAAGAAAGTGATTTTTCAAAGAGAAAACATAGCATAGATAGTAAATATTAAATACGTAGTTATGCCAGCACAGAATTATAATTGAACGATTATAATGCGAATTTACATGATTGTGCGTGAAATTTCATCAACATTACAAAAATCTATTGCTGTTTTATTTTTTTCGAGTTGAAAGATTAATGGTTTCCCTATTGTACAATTTGTACATGAAATACCTTTCTCTTATAATAAGTATTGTAAATACAGGTGTTTTTCAGCCCATTCTATGTAAATTACCTGAAAAGTGTAAGGAAAATTTAAAAAGAAACTACAAACACAGGATAAGAATTGGGCCCTTTATAATTCATATTATTACCCGTAACACTTAACGTTGAAATCAGGTTGACTGGGTCGTAGGAAATATCAATTATTGCCTTATAAATAAAATAATCGAATATAATTAATCATTTCCTTTCAATTTCTACGGTAATCGTATTAGTCACAAGTGGCGTTTTGAGCTCATTATGTTGTAAATTAATTGAAAAGTTCAAGTGTTTGCACGCCTGTTAAACTTGGCAAAGCTATTATGTAGGAGATAAGTTGTCAGTTTTGATTAGAAAAGGGTAATATATTGGATTCAAATTTGTGTATATTTTATATATGTAAAAGGGCAGATCCACTTTTTGACAAAAGAGGCTCCTGAAAATCGTGAAAACCGAACACCAGAGAATTTTTTGAAATTTGAAGACTCGATTTTTTAGTCATTTTTTAAAATTTGCATCTAAGCTTCTACTTAACTTAGAGATTCGACCAAGACGGCATTTTTCTCTGTTGTCCCTCTATTTTTTTGGTTCAAACGGTGTTTTAGAGACAATTTTTCCAATAAAATTCTCTCAAATCTACAGTTTTCGAAGCAGTGGAATGAACGACAGCTGGTATTTTTCAGCCATTTTCTACCCCCAAACAACCCATCAAAAATTTTTCAATGGTACTTAGGCCGTTTCCGAGCTAGGAATTTTAGAAAACGTCAAATTTTTTATCATCACTTGTTGAACGCATCATGTGGGGTGACATACAAGAAAAAAATTCAAGCACGGCTTAAATTTGGATTTTATGCACATCAAGGAAAAGTTTAAGGCACTCTTATTTTTATTGCTAACTAGGAAAGTTCATTTTATTGATTGAATATGGTACCAGGGCCGGCGATAACAGGCCTGCAAGGAATGCACTGTAGGTGGGCGCCCCTGTTGGGGTGGGGGCGCAAAAATGAGCTTTGAAGATTAAATTTAATTAAAAAATAATAATTTGAAGAGCGCCTATGTCAATTTTGTAGGCGGGCGCCTTATACCCTAGCGCCGGGCCTGATTGGTACTGCATTATAATTTAATTTAATGTTTAATGTTTTGTTCATCAACCAAACAGGATTAAAGTACGGGGGTAACAGTACGCAAGCGTACTTTTACTCACATCTGCGTACTTTTACGCACACATGCGTATTTTAAGAGGAACTGCTTACGTTTCTCTTGCACTTTCCAACTTTATAACATTTTTAAGAAAATACTACTATAGTTTTCGGATTAGCTATGTTTAGATTGCTTGCGATTACGAAAAGGGCAGGCCTATGGCGTCATAACAATTAAATCCGCTACTGCACGAAGTCTTCTTTTCATTTTAAAATCTGATATTTCAATTACAAAATTTTTCACAATAGAAGTACTTTTCTTGGAGCTTTTCGACTTTAAGAAGTAGGTGCATATCTAATATATATCTAAAATTTACTTTGACCTGTGAAATTTTAAAAAAAAAATGTCTAAATTCTAAATTTCAAATATCTTTATGATTATGTTTAGATAGGAGCGGACAGGCGCAGAATATCCCGGGCTCTTGACATTTTCTTTTGGAAACTCTAAAAGTCTGCTCTAAAGGTTGCTTCATTTTTCGCCTCATAGTTTTATATTATTTTTAATTAATTTGCGTGACTACACTTGCTTTATTTCTGTTTTGCACATTAGTGGCTTTGATTTCGCAATTTCAGTTCTAATTTCTAATACCCTGATTTACATATACGTCTGTTGCGTTTTTGCCTAAGCTGAGGGTAGCTCCAAAGTCCTTTTAAGTAGTTACTACTTGCAGTTTAAATCTACATTTTTGTATTTTATGAAATATCTTCTGCCAATATTCGAATTAATCGGTTTCTCAGTTATTTCCCTAACAATGAATTGATATCCATCCTCAATCGTTTAAGGATCGAATTCAAAAGTTGCACTTTCCTAATTTTGTCATTGGCAAATGTGATTAATAATTTTCTGCTCGTTATTAATTCTTTATCACCACCCACATGTAACTCTTTTAATATACCTACATTCTCATATGAACTTAGCAGTATGTCGTTTAATAAACTTTAAATGGAAACAATTGGTACCATTTGTTAGAGAAATTTTTCTAAATTTAAGGCGTTTAAAACATTTAAGGACACACACATATATAATTTGAAAGGTATTATTCGGGGTCATTTGTTGTTTTCAGGTGAATTATTTTCTAATTAGAATGTTCTATTATATGAATAATTTTTTTGTTAATAATCAATTTATCATTTGCTATTTTAGATCTTTTGACTCATGACAAATTTGCGAATTAAATAACTATCCATTCTCTGTTAATTCTTTTTATTCTACTTTAATTTGAAAATTCCAATAGAAACAAATTACCGACCTTGACAAGAACAATATGTTCTATTATTATTTCAATAAAGTAGGCAAATATAGCGATATGTGATCGATTTATAAAAGATTGATCGACAATGGATTTTTTTCACTGTTAACTTCCATTACAACAATAGTTGCTTAATAATATGAATATGTGTGTGGGTGGAGAAAACCTAATATCAATCATCGATAATTACCAATAACCAAAAAGAGATTGTAGACATATAGTTAATATTATTATGGATATATCAAAGGAAAAACCTGAATTGCATAATTGTAAGGTTTTGTCTGATTGTTTGAGCAAGTGAATTGACAAATAATTACTAATTCTAATGTTGATATTGCAAATTGAACGTCTATTAGTTGGCAATTATTGATCATTAGAAAAATGCATAATATCTGTGATTGTTTTGAAATATAGAACACAATTTTCAAGGGTATTTTAATAGACTAAAAGTATATTTAGTACGTTTCAATTTGTGTAGGAGCTAGAATTGTTAAGAAAGGAAAAGAAACAGGATCTAAATTCCTGTTACTTATGCTTTAACTATAAAACATCAAATAGATTGAAATTTTATAGAAAGAAAACGTTTTGAGTCAACGAATGATAAATATTAAAACAAATCCGTATTGAAGGAGCAACACTACAATAAAAATTAATTTGTGCAACTTTAAAATACATATAAAACAAACAAACAGGATTTGTAAAAGTGACAAATCTACTAACTTTTGAATTACGTTGATTTTACTCAATAATTCCGGCTATAGATATTTATATACGTAGGTTGATTAAAAAAAAAACGATTAATTTTTTCTTCGTAATTATATCGAAAATGTTGTTGGAAATGATGAAAAAAATACCGTGAAAGTTTGCCGCATCGCGAATTTCTATTTTCCATTTAAATAACATGGGAAACGTATTCTCTTGCACTTTGAAATTTTGTAGCTCACGTTGGAAACAAGATTTCGGAATGACTGAAACATATCCTTATAGAAAATTTAACACTCTACAAAAAACGTCTCTTACAATTTTTTGTTATATTTAGTCCTTCAAAAGTTATTCAAGGTTAAAGTTGGATTAATGGTAAATTTTTACATTTTCCAGTTTTTTTACGTAATCATCAAAATTTTTGTATAACATTTGTTGTAGAGCATTTTATTCTCTATAATTATAAATAAAAAATTAATCGCTTTTTTTGAATCCGTCTAATATACAGAGTGTTTCATATAACTCTTTAACCTCGATTCTTAAAAAAAAGTCCAAGAACTTAAAGTTTGAGTATTAACTCATTAGTTCGTGTAGAATTTTAAAATATAACAATAACAGTAGTTCTTTTTACATTGCATTTTTGATATGAAAGGGAAATGTTGGTCTGAAAATATATACTTCAGATACTATTCACAATAGAAACATCTATAGCAAGATTTGACCATTGAATGATCCCGAGTAAAAATGATTGAGGGATCCACACTTCTGCACAAGGACGCACGCTGAAAAGACGTCCACAACACGTCCGCAGCTCGGATGCACACAGTATATTACAGTAGATCAGAAATTAGTGTTTGGAGAAAAGACGCGCGTCCCTGCTGCGGGCGTGTGGAGGACAATTAATATTTTCTAGCCAGATTAGGTTTCGAAAAGGTTTCAATTTTATTACCCTCAGGTAGTTAAAATTCTAAAATCTTTGAAATATCAGAGTGGTGCACTTTTCAAACTTAGAAACATTTCAAATGCGATTGAAAAAAATTCCATGTTAGATGCTTGAAAATTCTTCTGTCTAGAAAAAAATTATATACATATAATATTGCATATAAAAGGAGTATTATTTTTTGACTACCGCTTTCATCTCTAAAGTTTCTATTATTTTTCTCATAGGCTATTTTTTTGGCCACATGAAGGCTTGACATTGTACTCTGAGTACTTTTTTTATGATCCATTTACAAACAAGCGAGATATTCGGTAATGAATTAATTGGTGGAACCCTCTGTATTGCCTTCGTCACTTCTTTGTTCTTAGATCATTGGCCTTCTTGTAAAAGGGCAAATATATGTATGGGCTCTTTAAGTTGTAGCTGAGTGACCTGTGGATATTAAGGGTCGCCCAAATCCGTCGCAGACAATAGACAACGAACGATATTCTTTATTTGAGCATAAAATAAAAGTTAATTTGAAAGTATAAAATAAGGGTCAACTAATTGTTTTTATAAGAACGCTGCTCTCTGTTTCAAGACTAAGGTTCCAGGACTGGTTGTTCTAGGCGTCTTTTTATCTCTTATTCATTGTCATTGTGTAATTGAATAAAAAAAAAACTTTCATTTCTATTATTGTCATATATTTTTTACTATGTATGCATATTTTGAAAGAAAAGTTTTTTGATAAGATCACTATTAAATGTGTTGTGTTAGACCAGGGCCTCAAAAATTCACGGACCGCCCTGCTCTTGTAACCGCAATATTTTTATTACTAAGAATCCGTTTAGTGTTAAAGTGAATATAGTTGCTTCTTACAAACTTAACAAAATTCTCATTTGGGCAAAAAGTGTACAGTAAAAATCATTAATTTGAAGGGAGCGGCAAAAGCCTTCCTAGAACCACCATCTTTAACACTGGCTTGAAGGTTTTAATTGCGATTAATTTTGACTCCTTGAGGTATAACCTTGCGAAATTGTGTTGTCTATTTGAAAATTTGCAATTTTTTCCTCAGTAAAACTTGAGTCAACAAGGTTTTCAGGTTTTCAAGGTATTACCTATCTTAGGAATGTGTATTTTTCATGAAAATGCTTACCCCCTCTATTATTTACTTTGAATTATTCAATAAAAACCTTTAACTTGTAAATTACACTGAAATTAGCATTTTAATACATTGCTATGTTTATGTTTTTTTTTTCTCAGGAATGGCAAATTAGATAGATAAGATTAGATTAAGATTAGATACCTAAGCGAGATTCGTGAGGAACTGAAAAACAATAAACAAACATGGTTCATGAAATATAATATAGGCAACTTTTATTACTTCCAATTCAATAAGCAGTAATGGTCTGACAATGTTATCCATTGTTTGTTGTTATCTTTTTTTTATGGAAGGGACCCTACATGAGGGCCGCACACTGAGGCCTTCTGACCCATTGTGTGCACCTCCATTTGCCAGAGCCTTACCACGGCTGTTTCAATCCTCTAATAGTATGGCAGTAGCCTGCCATGTTCGGCTTTCCGAATGTCTTCTGGTTCCAAAAATCGTCTTCAATGATGCGAATCGTGTGTAGGTGTTGATTCATGGGACAATGTCCAGTGAGCAGTTTCAAAATTGTTCTGAGATCTTTTCTACAGAGTCTCAGCAAATCTTTACTGAGCCTAGCGTCAGGCCCTTCGATAAAGATCCTAGACTGATGCAGTCCTTTGTGTTCTCTCGATTTCCTCAAGTGAGATCAGGAGGTCCATTTCTCCAGTGCCCGTTTCTGAAGGGCTTTGGGGATGGGGAGAGCTGGCTCCGGCCCAAGGAAGTCGATGTATGCGCCCCGTCGGGCCAAAGTGTTGGCTCTCTCGTTTCCCCCCACTTCAGAGTGCCCTGGGACCCAGCATATCGCAGCATCTCTGTTGCGCCCAGCCAATTGTTATAATAACGTGTGACACTCCCAGACAAGCCCCGATTCAAATCTCCACACGTGGAGAGCTCTTAGCGCGGCCTGACTGTGTGTGAAAATGCAGATTCGACGACGGGATACGTGATACGTCCCTCTGTAGACACTCGTTCACACATAATATCAAGGCATATAATACAGGCTGGAAAATGTCGACGTACTTTCTCAGGAGCACGAAGTGCCCTGCTTTGAGTTCGCCTATCCAACAACCTGAGCCTGCGCCCTCAGATACGACTGAACCGTCCGCATGGCAGACAATCCAGTCACCCCGTGTCATGAGGCAGGTCTCATCGCTCCATAATGTTCGTGGAGGTATCATCACAGTGTTGTTGTCACAATCAGTTAATACCGCATGCAGGAGCGGACAAAGGCCACGGCAAATTCGATAGCTTTTACCTACTTGCAGGGCCCGTCCAAGCTTTCCTGGCACTTCGGGCAATCTTATTTTCCGTGCCCCAGAATGGCGTTCCAGACAGCTACCTGATTTGCTGTGCCCGCGGCCCTACCCTGTTCAAGTACCTATCAATGTGAATTTAATTAAGATCCACAAGTATCTTGAAGAAAGAGGGCCATTTTTGCAATTTTTGGCTTCATCCCACGATGTTTACTTAATACTTACCTCGATTAAGAATGCTTATATGCCAGTGCCGGTCCGAGGTTGAGACCACGAGGGCATCTGTCCTGTACGCTATTGTAAGTGGGGTACCGAACCATTTGAGCATGAATAATATTATTTAGAAGATCATAAACATTAT
>JAEDXX010000685.1:0-14230 GCA_021725515.1 Epicauta chinensis
AAAACCATCATTTTTTGTGGTTCATCGCTGCTGAAAAACCATAATGCAAAGAACAAAAGCCGTAAGTAGTATAGTAATGCCGATCCTGGCTTACTTGTCCTTGTGCGCATGCGCAAAGGCAGAAAATTCAAATTCCGCAAATATCAGTGGTACCAACTGAAAACCATCATTTTTTGTGGTTCATCGCTGCTGAAAAACCATAATGCAAAGAACAAAAGCCGTAAGTAGTATAGTAATGCCGATCCTGGCTTACTTGTCCTTGTGCGCATGCGCAAAGGCAGAAAATTCAAATTCCGCAAATATCAGTGGTACCAACTGAAAACCATCATTTTTTGTGGTTCATCGCTGCTGAAAAACCATAATGCAAAGAACAAAAGCCGTAAGTAGTATAGTAATGCCGATCCTGGCTTACTTGTCCTTGTGCGCATGCGCAAAGGCAGAAAATTCAAATTCCGCAAATATCAGTGGTACCAACTGAAAACCATCATTTTTTGTGGTTCATCGCTGCTGAAAAACCATAATGCAAAGAACAAAAGCCGTAAGTAGTATAGTAATGCCGATCCTGGCTTACTTGTCCTTGTGCGCATGCGCAAAGGCAGAAAATTCAAATTCCGCAAATATCAGTGGTACCAACTGAAAACCATCATTTTTTGTGGTTCATCGCTGCTGAAAAACCATAATGCAAAGAACAAAAGCCGTAAGTAGTATAGTAATGCCGATCCTGGCTTACTTGTCCTTGTGCGCATGCGCAAAGGCAGAAAATTCAAATTCCGCAAATATCAGTGGTACCAACTGAAAACCATCATTTTTTGTGGTTCATCGCTGCTGAAAAACCATAATGCAAAGAACAAAAGCCGTAAGTAGTATAGTAATGCCGATCCTGGCTTACTTGTCCTTGTGCGCATGCGCAAAGGCAGAAAATTCAAATTCCGCAAATATCAGTGGTACCAACTGAAAACCATCATTTTTTGTGGTTCATCGCTGCTGAAAAACCATAATGCAAAGAACAAAAGCCGTAAGTAGTATAGTAATGCCGATCCTGGCTTACTTGTCCTTGTGCGCATGCGCAAAGGCAGAAAATTCAAATTCCGCAAATATCAGTGGTACCAACTGAAAACCATCATTTTTTGTGGTTCATCGCTGCTGAAAAACCATAATGCAAAAAACAAAAACCATAAGTAGTATAGTAATGCCGATTCTGGCTTACTTGTCCTTGTGCGCATGCGCATAAGCAGAAAATTCAAATTCTGCAAATATCAGTGGTACCAACTGAAAACCATCATTTTTTGTGGTTCATCGCTGCTGAAAAACCATAATGCAAAGAACAAAAGCCGTAAGTAGTGTAGTAATGCCGATCCTGGCTTACTTGTCTCTTGTGCGCATGCGCAAACTCAGAAAATTCAAATTCCGCAAATATCAGTGGTACCAACTGAAAACCATCATTTTTTGTGGTTCATCGCTGCTGAAAAACCATAATGCATAGAACAAAAGCCGTAAGTAGTATAGTAATGCCGATCCTGGCTTACTTGTCCCTTGTGCGCATGCGCAAAGGCAGAAAATTCAAATTCCGCAAATATCAGTGGTACCAACTGAAAACCATCATTTTTTGTGGTTCATCGCTGCTGAAAAACCATAATGCAAAGAACAAAAGCCGTAAGTAGTATAGTAATGCCGATCCTGGCTTACTTGTCCTTGTGCGCATGCGCAAAGGCAGAAAATTCAAATTCCGCAAATATCAGTGGTACCAACTGAAAACCATCATTTTTTGTGGTTCATCGCTGCTGAAAAACCATAATGCAAAGAACAAAAGCCGTAAGTAGTATAGTAATGCCGATCCTGGCTTACTTGTCCTTGTGCGCATGCGCAAAGGCAGAAAATTCAAATTCCGCAAATATCAGTGGTACCAACTGAAAACCATCATTTTTTGTGGTTCATCGCTGCTGAAAAACCATAATGCAAAGAACAAAAGCCGTAAGTAGTATAGTAATGCCGATCCTGGCTTACTTGTCCTTGTGCGCATGCGCAAAGGCAGAAAATTCAAATTCCGCAAATATCAGTGGTACCAACTGAAAACCATCATTTTTTGTGGTTCATCGCTGCTGAAAAACCATAATGCAAAGAACAAAAGCCGTAAGTAGTATAGTAATGCCGATCCTGGCTTACTTGTCCTTGTGCGCATGCGCAAAGGCAGAAAATTCAAATTCCGCAAATATCAGTGGTACCAACTGAAAACCATCATTTTTTGTGGTTCATCGCTGCTGAAAAACCATAATGCAAAGAACAAAAAACCGTAAGTAGTATAGTAATGCCGATCCTGGCTTACTTGTCCTTGTGCGCATGCGCAAAGGCAGAAAATTCAAATTCCGCAAATATCAGTGGTACCAACTGAAAACCATCATTTTTTGTGGTTCATCGCTGCTGAAAAACCATAATGCAAAGAACAAAAGCCGTAAGTAGTATAGTAATGCCGATCCTGGCTTACTTGTCCTTGTGCGCATGCGCAAAGGCAGAAAATTCAAATTCCGCAAATATCAGTGGTACCAACTGAAAACCATCATTTTTTGTGGTTCATCGCTGCTGAAAAACCATAATGCAAAGAACAAAAGCCGTAAGTAGTATAGTAATGCCGATCCTGGCTTACTTGTCCTTGTGCGCATGCGCAAAGGCAGAAAATTCAAATTCCGCAAATATCAGTGGTACCAACTGAAAACCATCATTTTTTGTGGTTCATCGCTGCTGAAAAACCATAATGCAAAGAACAAAAGCCGTAAGTAGTATAGTAATGCCGATCCTGGCTTACTTGTCCTTGTGCGCATGCGCAAAGGCAGAAAATTCAAATTCCGCAAATATCAGTGGTACCAACTGAAAACCATCATTTTTTGTGGTTCATCGCTGCTGAAAAACCATAATGCAAAGAACAAAAGCCGTAAGTAGTATAGTAATGCCGATCCTGGCTTACTTGTCCTTGTGCGCATGCGCAAAGGCAGAAAATTCAAATTCCGCAAATATCAGTGGTACCAACTGAAAACCATCATTTTTTGTGGTTCATCGCTGCTGAAAAACCATAATGCAAAGAACAAAAGCCGTAAGTAGTATAGTAATGCCGATCCTGGCTTACTTGTCCTTGTGCGCATGCGCAAAGGCAGAAAATTCAAATTCCGCAAATATCAGTGGTACCAACTGAAAACCATCATTTTTTGTGGTTCATCGCTGCTGAAAAACCATAATGCAAAGAACAAAAGCCGTAAGTAGTATAGTAATGCCGATCCTGGCTTACTTGTCCTTGTGCGCATGCGCAAAGGCAGAAAATTCAAATTCCGCAAATATCAGTGGTACCAACTGAAAACCATCATTTTTTGTGGTTCATCGCTGCTGAAAAACCATAATGCAAAGAACAAAAGCCGTAAGTAGTATAGTAATGCCGATCCTGGCTTACTTGTCCTTGTGCGCATGCGCAAAGGCAGAAAATTCAAATTCCGCAAATATCAGTGGTACCAACTGAAAACCATCATTTTTTGTGGTTCATCGCTGCTGAAAAACCATAATGCAAAGAACAAAAGCCGTAAGTAGTATAGTAATGCCGATCCTGGCTTACTTGTCCTTGTGCGCATGCGCAAAGGCAGAAAATTCAAATTCCGCAAATATCAGTGGTACCAACTGAAAACCATCATTTTTTGTGGTTCATCGCTGCTGAAAAACCATAATGCAAAGAACAAAAGCCGTAAGTAGTATAGTAATGCCGATCCTGGCTTACTTGTCCTTGTGCGCATGCGCAAAGGCAGAAAATTCAAATTCCGCAAATATCAGTGGTACCAACTGAAAACCATCATTTTTTGTGGTTCATCGCTGCTGAAAAACCATAATGCAAAGAACAAAAGCCGTAAGTAGTATAGTAATGCCGATCCTGGCTTACTTGTCCTTGTGCGCATGCGCAAAGGCAGAAAATTCAAATTCCGCAAATATCAGTGGTACCAACTGAAAACCATCATTTTTTGTGGTTCATCGCTGCTGAAAAACCATAATGCAAAGAACAAAAGCCGTAAGTAGTATAGTAATGCCGATCCTGGCTTACTTGTCCTTGTGCGCATGCGCAAAGGCAGAAAATTCAAATTCCGCAAATATCAGTGGTACCAACTGAAAACCATCATTTTTTGTGGTTCATCGCTGCTGAAAAACCATAATGCAAAGAACAAAAGCCGTAAGTAGTATAGTAATGCCGATCCTGGCTTACTTGTCCTTGTGCGCATGCGCAAAGGCAGAAAATTCAAATTCCGCAAATATCAGTGGTACCAACTGAAAACCATCATTTTTTGTGGTTCATCGCTGCTGAAAAACCATAATGCAAAGAACAAAAGCCGTAAGTAGTATAGTAATGCCGATCCTGGCTTACTTGTCCTTGTGCGCATGCGCAAAGGCAGAAAATTCAAATTCCGCAAATATCAGTGGTACCAACTGAAAACCATCATTTTTTGTGGTTCATCGCTGCTGAAAAACCATAATGCAAAGAACAAAAGCCGTAAGTAGTATAGTAATGCCGATCCTGGCTTACTTGTCCTTGTGCGCATGCGCAAAGGCAGAAAATTCAAATTCCGCAAATATCAGTGGTACCAACTGAAAACCATCATTTTTTGTGGTTCATCGCTGCTGAAAAACCATAATGCAAAGAACAAAAGCCGTAAGTAGTATAGTAATGCCGATCCTGGCTTACTTGTCCTTGTGCGCATGCGCAAAGGCAGAAAATTCAAATTCCGCAAATATCAGTGGTACCAACTGAAAACCATCATTTTTTGTGGTTCATCGCTGCTGAAAAACCATAATGCAAAGAACAAAAGCCGTAAGTAGTATAGTAATGCCGATCCTGGCTTACTTGTCCTTGTGCGCATGCGCAAAGGCAGAAAATTCAAATTCCGCAAATATCAGTGGTACCAACTGAAAACCATCATTTTTTGTGGTTCATCGCTGCTGAAAAACCATAATGCAAAGAACAAAAGCCGTAAGTAGTATAGTAATGCCGATCCTGGCTTACTTGTCCTTGTGCGCATGCGCAAAGGCAGAAAATTCAAATTCCGCAAATATCAGTGGTACCAACTGAAAACCATCATTTTTTGTGGTTCATCGCTGCTGAAAAACCATAATGCAAAGAACAAAAGCCGTAAGTAGTATAGTAATGCCGATCCTGGCTTACTTGTCCTTGTGCGCATGCGCAAAGGCAGAAAATTCAAATTCCGCAAATATCAGTGGTACCAACTGAAAACCATCATTTTTTGTGGTTCATCGCTGCTGAAAAACCATAATGCAAAGAACAAAAGCCGTAAGTAGTATAGTAATGCCGATCCTGGCTTACTTGTCCTTGTGCGCATGCGCAAAGGCAGAAAATTCAAATTCCGCAAATATCAGTGGTACCAACTGAAAACCATCATTTTTGTGGTTCATCGCTGCTGAAAAACCATAATGCAAAGAACAAAAGCCGTAAGTAGTATAGTAATGCCGATCCTGGCTTACTTGTCCTTGTGCGCATGCGCAAAGGCAGAAAATTCAAATTCCGCAAATATCAGTGGTACCAACTGAAAACCATCATTTTTTGTGGTTCATCGCTGCTGAAAAACCATAATGCAAAGAACAAAAGCCGTAAGTAGTATAGTAATGCCGATCCTGGCTTACTTGTCCTTGTGCGCATGCGCAAAGGCAGAAAATTCAAATTCCGCAAATATCAGTGGTACCAACTGAAAACCATCATTTTTTGTGGTTCATCGCTGCTGAAAAACCATAATGCAAAGAACAAAAGCCGTAAGTAGTATAGTAATGCCGATCCTGGCTTACTTGTCCTTGTGCGCATGCGCAAAGGCAGAAAATTCAAATTCCGCAAATATCAGTGGTACCAACTGAAAACCATCATTTTTTGTGGTTCATCGCTGCTGAAAAACCATAATGCAAAGAACAAAAGCCGTAAGTAGTATAGTAATGCCGATCCTGGCTTACTTGTCCTTGTGCGCATGCGCAAAGGCAGAAAATTCAAATTCCGCAAATATCAGTGGTACCAACTGAAAACCATCATTTTTTGTGGTTCATCGCTGCTGAAAAACCATAATGCAAAGAACAAAAGCCGTAAGTAGTATAGTAATGCCGATCCTGGCTTACTTGTCCTTGTGCGCATGCGCAAAGGCAGAAAATTCAAATTCCGCAAATATCAGTGGTACCAACTGAAAACCATCATTTTTTGTGGTTCATCGCTGCTGAAAAACCATAATGCAAAGAACAAAAGCCGTAAGTAGTATAGTAATGCCGATCCTGGCTTACTTGTCCTTGTGCGCATGCGCAAAGGCAGAAAATTCAAATTCCGCAAATATCAGTGGTACCAACTGAAAACCATCATTTTTTGTGGTTCATCGCTGCTGAAAACCATAATGCAAAGAACAAAAGCCGTAAGTAGTATAGTAATGCCGATCCTGGCTTACTTGTCCTTGTGCGCATGCGCAAAGGCAGAAAATTCAAATTCCGCAAATATCAGTGGTACCAACTGAAAACCATCATTTTTGTGGTTCATCGCTGCTGAAAAACCATAATGCAAAGAACAAAAGCCGTAAGTAGTATAGTAATGCCGATCCTGGCTTACTTGTCCCTTGTGCGCATGCGCAAAGGCAGAAAATTCAAATTCCGCAAATATCAGTGGTACCAACTGAAAACCATCATTTTTGTGGTTCATCGCTGCTGAAAAACCATAATGCAAAAAACAAAAACCATAAGTAGTATAGTAATGCCGATCCTGGCTTACTTGTCCTTGTGCGCATGCGCAAAGGCAGAAAATTCAAATTCCGCAAATATCAGTGGTACCAACTGAAAACCATCATTTTTGTGGTTCATCGCTGCTGAAAAACCATAATGCAAAGAACAAAAGCCGTAAGTAGTATAGTAATGCCGATCCTGGCTTACTTGTCCTTGTGCGCATGCGCAAAGGCAGAAAATTCAAATTCCGCAAATATCAGTGGTACCAACTGAAAACCATCATTTTTTGTGGTTCATCGCTGCTGAAAAACCATAATGCAAAAAACAAAAACCATAAGTAGTATAGTAATGCCGATTCTGGCTTACTTGTCCTTGTGCGCATGCGCAAAGGCAGAAAATTCAAATTCCGCAAATATCAGTGGTACCAACTGAAAACCATCATTTTTGTGGTTCATCGCTGCTGAAAAACCATAATGCAAAGAACAAAAGCCGTAAGTAGTATAGTAATGCCGATCCTGGCTTACTTGTCCTTCTGCGCATGCGCAAAAGCAGAAAATTCAAATCCGCAAATATCAGTGGTACCAACTGAAAACCATCATTTTTTGTGGTTCATCGCTGCTGAAAAACCATAATGCAAAGAACAAAAGCCGTAAGTAGTATAGTAATGCCGATCCTGGCTTACTTGTCCCTTGTGCGCATGCGCAAAGGCAGAAAATTCAAATTCCGCAAATATCAGTGGTACCAACTGAAAACCATCATTTTTTGTGGTTCATCGCTGCTGAAAAACCATAATGCAAAGAACAAAAGCCGTAAGTAGTATAGTAATGCCGATCCTGGCTTACTTGTTCTTGTGCGCATGCGCAAAGGCAGAAAATTCAAATTCCGCAAATATCAGTGGTACCAACTGAAAACCATCATTTTTTGTGGTTCATCGCTGCTGAAAAAACATAATGCAAAGAACAAAAGCCGTAAGTAGTATAGTAATGCCGATCCTGGCTTACTTGTCCTTGTGCGCATGCGCAAAGGCAGAAAATTCAAATTCCGCAAATATCAGTGGTACCAACTGAAAACCATCATTTTTTGTGGTTCATCGCTGCTGAAAAACCATAATGCAAAGAACAAAACCGTAAGTAGTATAGTAATGCCGATCCTGGCTTACTTGTCCTTGTGCGCATGCGCAAAGGCAGAAAATTCAAATTCCGCAAATATCAGTGGTACCAACTGAAAACCATCATTTTTTGTGGTTCATCGCTGCTGAAAAACCATAATGCAAAGAACAAAAGCCGTAAGTAGTATAGTAATGCCGATCCTGGCTTACTTGTCCTTGTGCGCATGCGCAAAGGCAGAAAATTCAAATTCCGCAAATATCAGTGGTACCAACTGAAAACCATCATTTTTTGTGGTTCATCGCTGCTGAAAAACCATAATGCAAAGAACAAAAGCCGTAAGTAGTATAGTAATGCCGATCCTGGCTTACTTGTCCTTGTGCGCATGCGCAAAGGCAGAAAATTCAAATTCCGCAAATATCAGTGGTACCAACTGAAAACCATCATTTTTTGTGGTTCATCGCTGCTGAAAAACCATAATGCAAAGAACAAAAGCCGTAAGTAGTATAGTAATGCCGATCCTGGCTTACTTGTCCTTGTGCGCATGCGCAAAGGCAGAAAATTCAAATTCCGCAAATATCAGTGGTACCAACTGAAAACCATCATTTTTTGTGGTTCATCGCTGCTGAAAAACCATAATGCAAAGAACAAAAGCCGTAAGTAGTATAGTAATGCCGATCCTGGCTTACTTGTCCTTGTGCGCATGCGCAAAGGCAGAAAATTCAAATTCCGCAAATATCAGTGGTACCAACTGAAAACCATCATTTTTTGTGGTTCATCGCTGCTGAAAAACCATAATGCAAAGAACAAAAGCCGTAAGTAGTATAGTAATGCCGATCCTGGCTTACTTGTCCTTGTGCGCATGCGCAAAGGCAGAAAATTCAAATTCCGCAAATATCAGTGGTACCAACTGAAAACCATCATTTTTTGTGGTTCATCGCTGCTGAAAAACCATAATGCAAAGAACAAAAGCCGTAAGTAGTATAGTAATGCCGATCCTGGCTTACTTGTCCTTGTGCGCATGCGCAAAGGCAGAAAATTCAAATTCCGCAAATATCAGTGGTACCAACTGAAAACCATCATTTTTTGTGGTTCATCGCTGCTGAAAAACCATAATGCAAAGAACAAAAGCCGTAAGTAGTATAGTAATGCCGATCCTGGCTTACTTGTCCTTGTGCGCATGCGCAAAGGCAGAAAATTCAAATTCCGCAAATATCAGTGGTACCAACTGAAAACCATCATTTTTTGTGGTTCATCGCTGCTGAAAAACCATAATGCAAAGAACAAAAGCCGTAAGTAGTATAGTAATGCCGATCCTGGCTTACTTGTCCTTGTGCGCATGCGCAAAGGCAGAAAATTCAAATTCCGCAAATATCAGTGGTACCAACTGAAAACCATCATTTTTTGTGGTTCATCGCTGCTGAAAAACCATAATGCAAAGAACAAAAGCCGTAAGTAGTATAGTAATGCCGATCCTGGCTTACTTGTCCTTGTGCGCATGCGCAAAGGCAGAAAATTCAAATTCCGCAAATATCAGTGGTACCAACTGAAAACCATCATTTTTTGTGGTTCATCGCTGCTGAAAAACCATAATGCAAAGAACAAAAGCCGTAAGTAGTATAGTAATGCCGATCCTGGCTTACTTGTCCTTGTGCGCATGCGCAAAGGCAGAAAATTCAAATTCCGCAAATATCAGTGGTACCAACTGAAAACCATCATTTTTTGTGGTTCATCGCTGCTGAAAAACCATAATGCAAAGAACAAAAGCCGTAAGTAGTATAGTAATGCCGATCCTGGCTTACTTGTCCTTGTGCGCATGCGCAAAGGCAGAAAATTCAAATTCCGCAAATATCAGTGGTACCAACTGAAAACCATCATTTTTTGTGGTTCATCGCTGCTGAAAAACCATAATGCAAAGAACAAAAGCCGTAAGTAGTATAGTAATGCCGATCCTGGCTTACTTGTCCTTGTGCGCATGCGCAAAGGCAGAAAATTCAAATTCCGCAAATATCAGTGGTACCAACTGAAAACCATCATTTTTTGTGGTTCATCGCTGCTGAAAAACCATAATGCAAAGAACAAAAGCCGTAAGTAGTATAGTAATGCCGATCCTGGCTTACTTGTCCTTGTGCGCATGCGCAAAGGCAGAAAATTCAAATTCCGCAAATATCAGTGGTACCAACTGAAAACCATCATTTTTTGTGGTTCATCGCTGCTGAAAAACCATAATGCAAAGAACAAAAGCCGTAAGTAGTATAGTAATGCCGATCCTGGCTTACTTGTCCTTGTGCGCATGCGCAAAGGCAGAAAATTCAAATTCCGCAAATATCAGTGGTACCAACTGAAAACCATCATTTTTTGTGGTTCATCGCTGCTGAAAAACCATAATGCAAAGAACAAAAGCCGTAAGTAGTATAGTAATGCCGATCCTGGCTTACTTGTCCTTGTGCGCATGCGCAAAGGCAGAAAATTCAAATTCCGCAAATATCAGTGGTACCAACTGAAAACCATCATTTTTTGTGGTTCATCGCTGCTGAAAAACCATAATGCAAAGAACAAAAGCCGTAAGTAGTATAGTAATGCCGATCCTGGCTTACTTGTCCTTGTGCGCATGCGCAAAGGCAGAAAATTCAAATTCCGCAAATATCAGTGGTACCAACTGAAAACCATCATTTTTTGTGGTTCATCGCTGCTGAAAAACCATAATGCAAAGAACAAAAGCCGTAAGTAGTATAGTAATGCCGATCCTGGCTTACTTGTCCTTGTGCGCATGCGCAAAGGCAGAAAATTCAAATTCCGCAAATATCAGTGGTACCAACTGAAAACCATCATTTTTTGTGGTTCATCGCTGCTGAAAAACCATAATGCAAAGAACAAAAGCCGTAAGTAGTATAGTAATGCCGATCCTGGCTTACTTGTCCTTGTGCGCATGCGCAAAGGCAGAAAATTCAAATTCCGCAAATATCAGTGGTACCAACTGAAAACCATCATTTTTTGTGGTTCATCGCTGCTGAAAAACCATAATGCAAAGAACAAAAGCCGTAAGTAGTATAGTAATGCCGATCCTGGCTTACTTGTCCTTGTGCGCATGCGCAAAGGCAGAAAATTCAAATTCCGCAAATATCAGTGGTACCAACTGAAAACCATCATTTTTTGTGGTTCATCGCTGCTGAAAAACCATAATGCAAAGAACAAAAGCCGTAAGTAGTATAGTAATGCCGATCCTGGCTTACTTGTCCTTGTGCGCATGCGCAAAGGCAGAAAATTCAAATTCCGCAAATATCAGTGGTACCAACTGAAAACCATCATTTTTTGTGGTTCATCGCTGCTGAAAAACCATAATGCAAAGAACAAAAGCCGTAAGTAGTATAGTAATGCCGATCCTGGCTTACTTGTCCTTGTGCGCATGCGCAAAGGCAGAAAATTCAAATTCCGCAAATATCAGTGGTACCAACTGAAAACCATCATTTTTTGTGGTTCATCGCTGCTGAAAAACCATAATGCAAAGAACAAAAGCCGTAAGTAGTATAGTAATGCCGATCCTGGCTTACTTGTCCTTGTGCGCATGCGCAAAGGCAGAAAATTCAAATTCCGCAAATATCAGTGGTACCAACTGAAAACCATCATTTTTTGTGGTTCATCGCTGCTGAAAAACCATAATGCAAAGAACAAAAGCCGTAAGTAGTATAGTAATGCCGATCCTGGCTTACTTGTCCTTGTGCGCATGCGCAAAGGCAGAAAATTCAAATTCCGCAAATATCAGTGGTACCAACTGAAAACCATCATTTTTTGTGGTTCATCGCTGCTGAAAAACCATAATGCAAAGAACAAAAGCCGTAAGTAGTATAGTAATGCCGATCCTGGCTTACTTGTCCTTGTGCGCATGCGCAAAGGCAGAAAATTCAAATTCCGCAAATATCAGTGGTACCAACTGAAAACCATCATTTTTTGTGGTTCATCGCTGCTGAAAAACCATAATGCAAAGAACAAAAGCCGTAAGTAGTATAGTAATGCCGATCCTGGCTTACTTGTCCTTGTGCGCATGCGCAAAGGCAGAAAATTCAAATTCCGCAAATATCAGTGGTACCAACTGAAAACCATCATTTTTTGTGGTTCATCGCTGCTGAAAAACCATAATGCAAAGAACAAAAGCCGTAAGTAGTATAGTAATGCCGATCCTGGCTTACTTGTCCTTGTGCGCATGCGCAAAGGCAGAAAATTCAAATTCCGCAAATATCAGTGGTACCAACTGAAAACCATCATTTTTTGTGGTTCATCGCTGCTGAAAAACCATAATGCAAAGAACAAAAGCCGTAAGTAGTATAGTAATGCCGATCCTGGCTTACTTGTCCTTGTGCGCATGCGCAAAGGCAGAAAATTCAAATTCCGCAAATATCAGTGGTACCAACTGAAAACCATCATTTTTTGTGGTTCATCGCTGCTGAAAAACCATAATGCAAAGAACAAAAGCCGTAAGTAGTATAGTAATGCCGATCCTGGCTTACTTGTCCTTGTGCGCATGCGCAAAGGCAGAAAATTCAAATTCCGCAAATATCAGTGGTACCAACTGAAAACCATCATTTTTTGTGGTTCATCGCTGCTGAAAAACCATAATGCAAAGAACAAAAGCCGTAAGTAGTATAGTAATGCCGATCCTGGCTTACTTGTCCTTGTGCGCATGCGCAAAGGCAGAAAATTCAAATTCCGCAAATATCAGTGGTACCAACTGAAAACCATCATTTTTTGTGGTTCATCGCTGCTGAAAAACCATAATGCAAAGAACAAAAGCCGTAAGTAGTATAGTAATGCCGATCCTGGCTTACTTGTCCTTGTGCGCATGCGCAAAGGCAGAAAATTCAAATTCCGCAAATATCAGTGGTACCAACTGAAAACCATCATTTTTTGTGGTTCATCGCTGCTGAAAAACCATAATGCAAAAAACAAAAACCGTAAGTAGTATAGTAATGCCGATCCTGGCTTACTTGTCCTTGTGCGCATGCGCAAAGGCAGAAAATTCAAATTCCGCAAATATCAGTGGTACCAACTGAAAACCATCATTTTTTGTGGTTCATCGCTGCTGAAAAACCATAATGCAAAGAACAAAAGCCGTAAGTAGTATAGTAATGCCGATCCTGGCTTACTTGTCCTTGTGCGCATGCGCAAAGGCAGAAAATTCAAATTCCGCAAATATCAGTGGTACCAACTGAAAACCATCATTTTTTGTGGTTCATCGCTGCTGAAAAACCATAATGCAAAGAACAAAAGCCGTAAGTAGTATAGTAATGCCGATTCTGGCTTACTTGTCCTTCTGCGCATGCGCAAAGGCAGAAAATTCAAATTCCGCAAATATCAGTGGTACCAACTGAAAACCATCATTTTTTGTGGTTCATCGCTGCTGAAAAACCATAATGCAAAGAACAAAAGCCGTAAGTAGTATAGTAATGCCGATCCTGGCTTACTTGTCCTTCTGCGCATGCGCAAAGGCAGAAAATTCAAATTCCGCAAATATCAGTGGTACCAACTGAAAACCATCATTTTTTGTGGTTCATCGCTGCTGAAAAACCATAATGCAAAGAACAAAAGCCGTAAGTAGTATAGTAATGCCGATCCTGGCTTACTTGTCCTTGTGCGCATGCGCAAAGGCAGAAAATTCAAATTCCGCAAATATCAGTGGTACCAACTGAAAACCATCATTTTTTGTGGTTCATCGCTGCTGAAAAACCATAATGCAAAGAACAAAAGCCGTAAGTAGTATAGTAATGCCGATCCTGGCTTACTTGTCCCTTGTGCGCATGCGCAAAGGCAGAAAATTCAAATTCCGCAAATATCAGTGGTACCAACTGAAAACCATCATTTTTTGTGGTTCATCGCTGCTGAAAAACCATAATGCAAAAAACAAAAACCATAAGTAAAAAAAGAAAATAAAAAAAAAGATAAGTATAGTAAATGGGCCCGGAAAAGGTTCCCCTGTCCCTTGGGCCCTTTCCTTCTCCCTCTTGTGTGCGAGCCAACATGCGCAAAAAAGGGGCCCAGACAAATTTTTCCACCCAAATTTCCGCTAAAATATCCAAAAGTTGGGGTTAACCACCCCCCCCCCCCAAACTGAAAAACCTCCCATTTTTTTTTTTTTTGTGGTTTTCCCAATCCCCTCGGCCCTGCTCTGAAAACCATAATGCAAAAGACAAAAAGCAGGCCGCCCCCGTAAGTAGTATAGTTAATGGCACGATGTTTCTGGCCCTTTACTTGTCCCACTTCCCCCCTTGCGGCCGCAAATGTCGGCCAAGAGGCAAAGAACAAAAATTCCAAATTCACAACGCAAAAATAATCCAGTTGGTAACCAACCTGAAAAAAGACCCCCATCCAATGTTTTTTTTTGTGGTTCAATCGCTGCTGAAAAACCA
>JAEDXX010000686.1:0-14178 GCA_021725515.1 Epicauta chinensis
GTGTGTATGGGAGCGTAGAATTGTGCCATGACTAGCTAGAGGTTTAGTGGTCTAATCTGAATGAATAAGGTGTACTGTGATGTGGGATGGACTGGTGTCAACATATCATCAAAAATATTAAAGCAACTAAAAGTCACGTTCACCATAGAGGGACACACACGGATATGCTAAAGAAGACTCTGAAGACCATATACATTGTTCATTGTAGAGATATCAAAGGAGAGTAGATGCAATTTAACAAGACATGGAATAAATCAGCCTTACTTACCCAGCGAGGTTGTATAAGGTAACGTGAAAAACTAAATAAGCAATTTGAGCTTAGGAATAACTTTATTAAACGTGTCTTAACACGATAAATAGCGCAGCACTCCATAGGATAGCTGAATTTAAAGCAATGGCAATAGATTGTGCGAGATAAAGTGTATCGCCATACAAGCATGTAATATTGATTATCCCACAAGATACGATAACGAAGCATATCAGACCCAGTTCAAATCTATCCATGCATATCCGTTCAGTTGAATAGTTAGTCCAAGAATCAATATTACCTTGGCCTAGAGGATTGTAATTACAACTCCCTAATTCCAAACTAACTCTTTCTTCCATACCGATTTCACAATATATCCCTGGTCTCATAAAAAGATATAGGCATGCAATCAATAATATCTTGCTGTTTATCTTAGGGTTTGTATGCATTTTTTGCTTATATCAGTTTTTTTTACTTTTTAGTATTTTCAAAAAATCAGAAGTTAAGATATTTTATGGGAAGTTAGAGCATAATAACAAAATATAAAGCAATAATGTGAATAACTTAAGCATGCTCACCACCCTATTTTAGTCCTTGTTTCCTGTCCCATCCTATCATATACGATCGATATATTTTCCACCGACTGTACCGGATTTACTAATTTAGGAAATAGTAAATCTAAAATATACCAGATGGTATTGCATAAGGTATATCGACATGCGTTTCACATGCACACTGCCTATTCATCTTCTTCTAAGTGTCCATGTTTCGTTAAGCTAACTTCATATGTGTTGAAAACAGATGATAAAAATTTTATAATTTATTTTTACGACGTATAAGCAACCAGAGAGGTCAAACAGAGAATAAGTGATGCAGTGAATCTTTAATTATAAACTCACAGTACATGAAACAACAAAATGAGATACAGGAGAGGATGCTATAGTCAATTGTGGTTTGTCGCACACAAGTAATCTATATAGTAATTTGCATGCATAAGGAAGTTAGGTATATTCAATATGTGGCACCTTTAAGGAATCAAACACAGAAATGTCGGTTACCGGCGTATGCTACCTATCTCACATGTTTATAAATAAAATTCCATCAGCTGATCTCCATGTCATCATAAGCTGTGCATCACCGAAAAATTTTCAATAAATTTAATGTCATATATCGAGATAAAATAAGCCTATATGATTGGAAACAATTACATTTAATATTGTTATTCAACTATATGTCATCGTATTCATTTTTCAACAGATCATTTATCAGCATCAAATATACCAATTATATTATACACATCCATGACCAGCACCTTGCTTCAATTCCAATACATGTAATATACTAAGCTCAAGCACATTCTATAAAATCTTCTCATTTTTATGCACTATGGATGAACTAACAAAACATCTCAACAGTTTACTAGAAGAAAACAACACCAAGTCGATAGACAACCTACACAGACTCATAAATGGCAACAAGAAGAACAAGGCTCTGCTATGCAAATACGTATCGCAGCGCAAAGTCGACATCCACGCATCTATGAAGTCCTCTGTCTCAATAGACACACAACTGAAAATCCTAGGCTTGCTATTCAGAATTCTTCCACCAAAAGTCCAAACAACCTTTTTCAACGAAAGAAGTCAAGACTTTATGTCTATAAAAGTCTCGTCATTTAACAGCGACGCCATGCGATTCCTGTGTAAGTATAATGTAGTGGGCTCCAATATACTTGGATTCGTCCTTGGATCGATGAAGTACAAGATGCACATGAATTGTTCGGATAGCTATGGCTTTGTGAATCAGAATGACGTGAAAATGTTCTGCAAAGACGGTATATTTGTGTTCAAATACGTAGATGTGGAGAGGGTGGATGTGAATGAGGGTTTATTTAGTTTGGGGTGCTCTGATGGCAGTGAGGTTGTGTTTAGAATCATGGGACACCCGAAGTATGTTGCTAGGGTCGGTGGAATGCTTACCCAGAGAATAGCCGAGCATAAAGTGTGTTCTGGGAAGGCTTCACTTCCTTGTAGTGACTTGAGACTTGTTCCTACTGAGGAGAGTGGAAGTTGCTCTCCGCCAGTAAATAAATCAACTGGGTCAACGGTTGAGCTGTCGAAGAATGTGACGCTGACTATACACAGTAACTATTCTGGCTCTGGGATTATGAATTTAGATATGGATGACCCACTGGGGAATGTTACAAGAAGCATTGGGAAGATTAGTGAGGTATTGCCTAGGGCTGTTGAAAATAAGTCTGGGTTTAAGAATATCGAACTAGAGAGTAAGTCTGGATCTAAGAATATGAAGATGGAAAAAAAGAGTAAGCCTGATCCTGTAAATGCTACTAGAGAGACAAGTAAGTGCTCAAATACAAAAAGATCACCGAACAACAAGACATACGGAGCCCAGGGGAGCAAATACTTGGATGAGATATTCAGTATCTCTGAAAGCACCCATCAGGATTTGGAGAGTGGGATAGATGCACCTAAACCTGGTAAGAAAGAAACAGAGAACGAAATGAAACTTCCAGGTACCCCAGACGAGAAGTGCTTGTACAAGCAGATTGAATTTGATACAGGCCTTACTAAACTGCCTGTATCTTCACTAGCTACCGAGAGGTCTAAAAGAGTCAAATGTAAGACGATGAGAAAGCATAGTCCTATCGCCAAAGAGTGTCTAAAAGGAAGCATAAGTCCAAGTGGGCTGTCCCGTGTGACAAAGCTGAGTGCGTTTGACACTCCTGACGACACTTTGAAGTCAAAGATCATATTGACTGAAGCAAGTGATCAGATTAAGCCGAATAAACTCACAAAGACAGAAGAATTGTCAAAGTTGAAAGATCAAACAAAGGCAGAAGAATTTTCAAGGTTAGAAGATCAAACAAAGACAGAAGAATTTTCAAGGTTAGAAGATCAGAAAGAGATAAGCGGCTGGTCAATATTAAAGAATCAAACAAAGCTAAGAGCCGAGGCAGCATTGACAAAAAAGCCACATATAGCAACTCCAAAGGACAATATTACGAGTCCGAAGTGTGATACTCTAACAGCCCCATTTTTACGTACGAGAGATGATGCACAGGAGACAGAGTTATACAGTGCTACATCAATGTATGAGCCAGATACTACTACCCCAGCAATATGTAAGAGTGCCAGAATGGGAGCTCAGGCATCGTCTAATTATATATCCCAGTCTAATTGCCCATCTCAGGATAATTCTGTATCTAAGTCTAGCAGCTCATTGCTGCTCCATTCGAGTAGCCTAGAAATACCCCACGCTACACCATCATTAGCTCAAAGTAGGATCCATTGCAGTGACAGCCAGAGCGTCCTATCGGATGCTGGGGGTGATGTGAGGCACTGCAGGTTATTGGATAGCTTGTCATCCAAGGAGAGCGAGACGTCAGATACTGGATTGCTATCCAAGCACTGTAATGCGTCATCCAGTAAGCGTATAAACTCGTATACACGGCCATACAGCCCTCATACTCGTAGTAAACCACAATTCGCTATTACTCGTACATCACTGGCAGAAAGTATGTCTACGCTAGAGCATGATCTTCCTGCCAGTCACAGATTGCTTGCTCCTACTACAAAGCAAATGAATACGAGATCTAAGAGAATGAACGAAGGCTCCAAGAGAATAAGCGAAGGCTCCAAGAGAATGAATAAAAACACCAAAGAAATGGGTGGAGATTCCAGGAGAATACTGAGAGAGCTCATATATGCCAGGGAGCAGAGAATTGCGATACAGAGGAAATATACTCTAGAGAAGTATAAGCGTCACTACACACGGATATTGAGGATGATAAACAGGTATGAGAAGTGGAGAGTTCCAGATTACCTGAGACAACGCTTCAATTAGGAGGAGCTTCACGTAGCAAGCTGAGTTTCCTTTGAGAGAGATATCTTATAAGCTACTTTATACGAAAGTCCTCTTTATGAGGGATATCTTATGTTATATATTGAAATAAAATAAACCCTTATAGCCGAAATATACGGCATATCACACGAATCCCTTTGTGAGAGTTATCTTATAGGTCTTAGGCATCAACAGGCTGTATATCCTCCAATAAATAGATTTAGTACAGTGTGTATAATAATGTAAATAGAATTTGCATGATATGAGTAATAATGTAAATAGAATTAGTATAATGTGAGTAATAATTGCTGCCATTCTACATCACTAGCTTATACGTTTATTCCGTACACTTACTAATCCATATCCACACAGTGAGATATCTTAATATCTTGTACACACATTATGATACCTTATACACATAGTATGCAGAGATATTGCCATTGCTGAAGACTATATCCTCAATTCTTCTTTCTGATCCTTGAAATAATTCTACAATATAGCCTCCAAAACTAGGCTGTCTTATTACCGAGGCATTTTAATTAATTTATTAGTAATGTAGCTCCACCCACCATCAAGCTCAAATCCTATTAATACATATAGCTTGCACTGGGGTAGTTGTGTTCTTTTAGGGCCCAATGATTGGTTCTAGGGAAGTAATTTTTTAGATATGCCGACTCATATATTACCTCATACCTACTCTTACACAGCTAAAACTAATACCTCCATCTACTAGTATCTTATAATGCTGCTTCCATTTGCTAGTGTCTTATGCTGCTGTGTCAAATCATTTTGTCTTGACAATTGACGAAAAATACGCCTGCTTCTGAGGGTCCAGCCCCTGAATAACATCCTCAAACTCCCTCGACTTGCAGAAGCTCTCGTGAAGTGCCACAAAAAACACCGCAGAGTATTTGAACCTGCGGTACTTTCTTAGTATACAGCATATACGTCTAATCAGCTTCTTCTTATCCTGCGACAAGTATATCGTTGCCCTCTTCGACAAGATAACAGGAAAATATATCTCCACCTCGTCCGAGGAGAAGTACGACAAAAACAGATGCGACATGGGCATACTCAGCGATACAAACACGCTGTACTTAAAAACCTGGTTCTTGGTCATCATTCTCTCGCAGTCCTGAGCGTGGAAGCACTTAAGCTCAGCGAAGCTCTGAAAAACATTAATGTGCTTTATACGCAGCAGATCAACTATCATAAACATCTTCAGCAGCTTCTCGAGAAGCTCAAACATCCTCCTACCCTTCTTCAGCTCAACAGCAAACCATCTGCTGTAGAACAGCTCGCTCAGCAGGCAGTAGGTCAGTTGGTCTGCACGCTTATAGAACTCAAAGAGCTGCTTCATTGCAGAGGGGGCCTTCATGGGCTCAATATCAAAGTTCAGGAATATTTCTGTGGTTCTCAGGAAAAGGACCTTGAGGTCCTTGTAGGATTGGATTATCTCATCTGTCAGCTCGTATGCATTGTCGCCAAAGTAGAAACCCTCTATCTCTTGGTCTTTGAATGGGTTGAAGAACATTACGGGGTTTAATCGTACAGATTTATCATTAAATTCCAAACACGTTTTAGGATTAAAGGTGGCCAATGATTAGTCTACCAATAAGCTGGAAAACAGAATACGCTGAGATGATCCAATAATTTGTCAAGTCTACCGTTGGATGCCATATGCTGAGAATGAATAATAATTGATTAAATATACTCAACCATGCCAGGGGATTGCTGTGGAGGTACAGACTAAGGTACAAATATACAAAGATGGCAAAAAATGAGCCCAAAAAATAAATCTATCTTTACCATGAGATTGCTAATAACTAATCAGATCTACTAAAGAATAACCATACTGAGGGATGATCCTAGTAAGTTGGATGAAAAGACAGTAAACTTGCTATACTCTATCTACAGTCAACTTTTTATCCTGATTTGATATACAACCCGGTCGGGATAATCATCCAACGGCTGTGGGCATGCAACAACCTTAGCACGAAATCCTGACGCCACAATCGCTGCTTCAATGACACCACACACTATACTGTCAGCCGAAAAGTCAATCCATTCCTTGGGTGTAGAGATAAATCTCCCAAAAATACCCGAGCTCTCGGTTATAAGATACACATCAGACTCATCCTTCGCCTTCTCGAGCTTCCTGTCCCCCTCGTATAGACTGCTGAGGAGTGTGAACGTGATCTTATACAGCAAGCTACGCAAATCAACTTCCCTGTCGAAATTGTAGATCTCCAGCAACCTAAGCCCAAAATCGTATCCAACGGTCTTAAGCTCCTTCTCCACATCTTCAGACTCAGAGATTATCTGCCTTATCAACCCGCAGACTATGTGAGAGACTGTTACAAGGGGCACTTCGCTCATCAAGGGCTTAAGTAATCTTTTGTTTTCGCCATTTTCCATTAGAAAATTTTACCCTTAAATGAGCGTAATCGACTACCAGAGAGAAATACACAAGAAGAAGCAGTCAGATGTCATGAGGTACATGCAGAGGATACGCGTCTGCGAGTACAGACAGATGGGCGACTGCTGTCCACTTGAGAGACCAAGTTGTCTCGTGAAAGCCAGGACGCTCGGATATAAAGCAAAGCCAGGTTTCCACATAGTAATGGCTCGAGTAGCGAAGGGAGACGCTGTTAGACGTCAGTACAACAACGGTAACACTCGAGGAAAGTGTGTTAACGCAGGTATTCATCAAATCAAGCCAGCAAAGGGGAAGCAGGCCTCAGCAGAATTACTTGCTGGAAAGACGTTCCAGGATTTATCAGTTTTTGGTTCTTACTGGGTTGGTGCTGATGCGTGTCATCATTATTATGAAGTGATCATGGTTGACACGAAGTGTGATTCTATCAGAAATGATCCTCGAATTAACTTTATGTGCAAAGCACATATGAAGCGTAGAGAGTGCAGGGGTCTTACTGCTGCTACTAAGAAGAGTAGAGGGCTTGGAAAGGGTATGAAGTACAATAATACCGTTGGAGGCTCGAGGAAAGCGGCATGGAGGAAGGGAAATACTATCTCATTACTTAGGTATCGTTAATTAAATGCATTGGTTTATTTTTGGTGAATACATTATTTGTTGATAGAAATTTTGTATGGTTTGTTGGCAATTTTTGTATGTTTTCAGTGTTTTGCTTCTTTTTTAGTAAAGTACAGTCATTAAAGACAGTTTACTTACTTAAACAAAGGCCTATCAAAAATTACGGTTTATATAAGACAAAGACCTATCAAAAACGATGATCAAGCGCAGATATCATAATTTAAGAATATAGAAACACCTGTGGTGGATGTTATAACTGAGAATAAATAAGGACATAGATATTACAAGCTGGGATCAGACAATACAAATATCAAACAAGCACAAACAACCTCATATGCATTTATAGCTCCAATTTATCACGTATACAGCGCTGCGGATGCAATCACTCACCTACGACCATATCTTCTTTCATAATCATAATCCTGCCTTGACTTAGGCTGATCTCTGTCATATCGACTCTTATAGGATCTCCTCGACCCATCCTTGTAATCACGTCGCTCGTGTATCTGCCCGTCTTGCGCTCTTTTACTCTGAGTATATCTCTCTTCCCACTTAGCGCTTTTACCATAATTGGGATTCAGCCGCTTTTGCATCGCACAGTATTCCCTCCATGTTTGCTCATTAAACCCATAATTGAAGTAATCTGTTATATCTGCACCTGGTTTGCACCATGGCTTATCTGTAAGCCCGTCGAGATCAAAATCAAATACATTTTGACCATCTGTTTGGGACTTGTTGTCCTCCTCTGTTCGTGCTGTGGTTTCTACTATTACCTCTAGGTTCGTGGATGATGACTCTGATTCGGAGGCCTCTGCAACAAAGAACTCATCGTCTCTTTGCATTGAGGGGTATTTGCTTGTCTTTGGTTAGCGAAAGGGAATTAGAGGTGTCATGAGTAGCAACAATGACATAACGGGTAACATTGAAGGTATCATGGCCAGCAGCAAGGGTATTGTGGATAATAATGACATGAGAGGGTGCTTCGCAGATATTTGGTCGATAAAAGATGTGTGATTGTACAGAAGTTGAGCTAGGACAGATACACGCTTAGCACTAGATCTGATAATCGAGCATACACTTATTAAGAAGCTGTTCTATCGAAGACACGGGTATATTTTTTAGAACTTACAAATATCCTAAAGATTTTAGCCTAACACACAGTTAAAAACTAAGAATTTTGTAATAATTTCATATGCCGTCTAGTTTATTATATACAACTAACAATCCAGGAGAATATCTTTTTAGGCACCTCAGATTGAAAAATATGCTTACAGTAGTCAATTATCGGTGTCTGCTTGAGCAAAATAAATTCGGGGGAATCGTAGTTATTCACGAAGACGTTCGTAATGAGTATCAGGTTGAACAGCATTATCATTAAATACCTGCTCATCTTTTTCTTTAGGATCCTTTCATAGTCCTTTGTGTCTTTTCTGATGATTCTGTAGAGAACTTTGTAGATTAGGAACCAAAAGGTAAATCCGCCAAATAAGAAGATTATCCTGCTTGCCATATACTGCTGTATACAGCAAGTAGTAAATGCAGTGACTACCAGAAATATAAAAAACTGGGTACACTCTTCTCTGCCTTCAAAGTTGACCGTTAGTATATGGACCACGCTTGATATGAAAAATGACACTAGCCACTGCAGTGACAAGGTAGAAAGCATGTTTTTGGATACAAAAAAACACAAGGCTCCGAGAAAGAACGTGATTGCTAGCTGCACCCTTGTGAGCAAACTTACTTGTCGCTTGAAAGATTCATTGTGATCCTCACATTCGTCATCCTCAAACAAAAATTGTAGGAAGTTAATGAATGGCCTACAGAAGTTTATCAGCGCAAATATCGTTGTTCCTATGATTGCGCAAATTCCTATAACTTCAGTTAAAGCAAAGGACGTTTGTTCAGTGTACGGCACAGTGCAGTTAGATAAAGATATTATGTATACGCCGAACATCCATATAACCATTATCATTGGTATAATTGTTAGCTTGGCCAGCAAACTCCAGCAGTATTTCGGGTTTTTGTGAGTGCTCGTGCTTTCTTCGAGTTTTCCCATGGCGGTTAATTAAAGAGACATTATATACGGTAAATAAAGCCAAAATGAGACACATTTGGCGTTTATGGACCTTAAGGTTTAATTTACCCATTGAGGAAGAGATTTGATGGGTACTAATACCTTTTGGTTGTTCTGTGTTGACATATTGAATGATAGTTGAGCATATTGTAGTATGTCAATGATGAATAGATTAAACACTGGAAATCTCAAACTTTGAAACGGTATAACAATAGGGAATACTCAATCTTTAATAACAACAGGTTCTGCTGAGTAGATTATATCTTCACTTAAACAAATTTGTCAAATAAAATTTTTCTCTGTCTACGGATTAATCCTATCCCGTATTCGCATTGGTTAGGAGTTAGATTATATACTTATCAACATTCAGTGCCTTGTAAGCACATGACTATGTTCTCTATATTTCTGCTGCTCAGGAGTATATTCTGGCGTCATAGATGGGCTTTATAGCTGTTGCTAACCACAGTTCCTAAAAAACACCATATGAGGTATAGAAACAACCCTGTGATGGACTGAAATTGTGTCTTGTACATCAGCACAATATAACATAGACTTGCTGACAGTCAAGGTTTCTTAAATTATTTTATTAACTTCATATTAAGTGACCACATTTAATTTCTCCTGGATTGTACCATGCTCCAGTAAAGCAAATAAGCGGCACTATACCTCCGATATGTGATACGACATATGCCTAAAAGTATAATTTGCAATACTGATGATTGTTTCTCGACCAAAAAGCGTATATTGATTATGTTTTATGTCGACTATAAAGTATATGTTAATTTTGTCTCCTGTAGACTACATATGCAGAGTTATGGTATTGTCTGTATACCACAATGCCCAAGTCGTCAATTAACTGACATACATCGCTATGGCGACCCTTTGGCACATTTCTTACCCCCAGTGATATTTGTACCTATACGTTTCTTAGCCCCATGAACAAATTATTTTGCAAGGAATGCAATAACATGATGTATCCTCGTGAGGATACAAATGAAAAAGTGTTGCTTCTTGCATGTAAATGCTGTGAGCATTTTCAGGAATCACACACAAACAAATTATACCACAAGAGCTTTAGGAGTAAACAGAAGACACAAGCATTTGCCAGAGATCTCGCTTCTGATCCTACATTGCCTCGCGTGAATATACAATGTAAGAAGTGTTCGTTTGATCAAGCTGTGTATTTCCAATCTAAGGAGAATGACGAGGATGTGGCGCTGTTTATGACTTATGTATGCTGTAAGTGCTACTACACATGGGAGTGAATGTAGGATGTATCTTATAGATATTATATAGGCACAAATTTAAGCGAATGTAGGGTGTATCTTATAGATATTACATAGATAGAGCTTTTGTTACATTGTAACCGCCAGTTGGATATAAATTTTTGTAATAGTTGTTTTCAAAGTATAAGCAACATGGCTCAATTTTATCAACATACTTTATACTGGCTAGCTCAGGTACAAGAATGATGTGTACATATAGCCAATCTATTCTGCCGTGGGGTCTGCTGTATAAAGTCACATGCATTAATATTGCGATAGATTCTTCTGTGAATAGTTTACGGCAAGTAACTGCGCATACATGCACAATCTGTTGACTGAAGGAAAAGTAATGCATTTCGGATGGTATACAGTGCTACGTCAGAGCATTTAAACATAAATTACAGTTACCACAAAAGTATACGCAATATATACACCACAAGATTGTGCAGCATATTTAGAAATATATATCATATAAGGATGCAAAAACAGGTGCTGGAAAGTGGTTAGGCTGCTCATTGATTGTTAAGTAATAAATCATTTCATGCCCCTATTTAGTAAACAAATGGATAACCCACTAGAACTGTTCAGCTACTCCAAGAAATTGTACAAAGATTTTCTTCTTACAGACAGTAAAATATCCAAACAGCGCGGCATTCTCGTGGATCTCTACGAGCTATCAAATCTGTACAAACAAAATAAGATTACAGATTCCAGGCAACCGGATTTCCATAAAAAAATTTCTACAGTGGTTAGAACTAAAAAAAATGCAAAATATTTGCACAATCTTCACCTATTCAAGTTAGCACTAATTGACGATAGAAAATTTCAGACGAATTTCGAGTTTCAGCACTGCTCCCAAAATAGGACAAATCTGGTGTTCTTACTCGCCATACTAAAGAACAAGCCAAATGCTGTTCTCTACTTCCTAAACAATAGCTTTCCATGGTCCATAAATGCACCTATATTCAGTTCACCGCTCTTTCCAACATACTTTCAGTTTGTTTCTTCGCGTGAAAAGGAGCTCATGTCAATCTTTATGGATTACGCTCCAAATTTAAAACTGAGCTGAAATGGACTAACGCCACAAATTATTGGGTCATTTAGTGGCAAGAGACTTGCAGTGAAACAGCCTTATGAGTTTATCTCTACATCGCAGTATAGGCTCCTGAACCTATACAAAGGAAGAACCATATCGCATGGCGATGAACTGCCTTTGTTCATTCTTGACTTTGTTTGTATGAGTAAGGACATATGGAACCTGAAATGGTTGCTTGATAAAGAGCCAGATTTAGCAAGAATTAGCAAATTATGCTATTTAATCCAATGTGACATAGATTTGAATATGTTTCTATGTAAATACCATCCAAAAATACAGCAGTCATACTTTGGCATAACACCCCTGCACTACAGTGCAATAAAGAACGACTTTAAATGTCTTCTGTATTTCCTGCATTCTGGAATCAGTCCAAATGTAAAGGACGAATACGGAAACACGCCAGTACACTATGCGGCAATACATGGTAATCTTAGGATTCTGAATATGCTGATCCTGTGCGGAGGAGACACGAACATAAAGAATAATTTTGAAGAAACACCGGTTGACCTGTACTTTGCACAGCAGAGAATACAAAGCAACCGCGAAACAAACCAGGTCAATCATCATTCTGCAGATCAAAATTCACAATGTTGTAGTACCGAAGGAACTGATGTTTTCACCCATTCTTCAGTACATAATAGCTCCAATACCATGGAGCATCCAACGATTATAAGGTGCAAATATGTCAAAAACAATCAGCAAATATCGGGTGATATGAAGAATATTTTTGAAGCAACTAAAAGATTACCAAGAAGGCCTGTACCACATCATTGCATGGTTGATGAAGGCTTGAGCCACCTCAATCTATCAGAGGATGAGATAAATTTTTACAAGGCTTTAATTATGAAAATTGACCATCAGAGGAGCTTTACTGTTGAGAAGAGAAGCAGGTTTACAATAACTTCGCTTTTGAATCTTCCCCGAAAGCTGGACTATGTCGAGGTATGCGCAGAAATGTTGCAGAACATGAATATTGGAAGAAAGTACACAGGAGATAGAAATGTTAGTAAAGAGGCGTTTAGTAAGTATTACAAGAGCAGCTTTTCTGAGCTATAAACGAAAAATTGAACTTTTTCCGTACCATATGTTGCTGTGGATAATCAATTAAGAAGAATGCGCTTAACTGGCTTCTTAGCCGTTTTATATTCTCGGGCATGCCAGATGCGCTATCAATTCATGTTTATTTTGTGAGCATTGCAGTGTAATGCAGGCCCCACGTATATCCTAATAAAAAGACTTTGTTGCACGGAATTTGTTGTTAATTATATACTGCAGCTTTCACAGATCTTTCTTTGTTAAATTTATCCTACTAGACTTCTATTCAGTATGCGGAGCATTCATAGAATAATTAATAGCTAAGCCCTCATGAGAAGAAGGTTTTTCAAGAATGGTGTACGTGAATATATAGATGAGATATTTGAAGTACAAAATCCGTATTTTTTATACGGAACAGCAATAGGAAATAGCATATTAAAATTTGATGAAGAAGTTATGGGAAATAGGTCGAGGATGATAACTTTGTTGAAGAAAAATAAGATAGAGACAGATAACTCAGGAAGGCTTTTTGACTGGTAAGTCTAGCTCGGGTCTGCCAGCATCAGCCCATATCTTGAAAGTGCGTTGATGCAGAGTAAATATATTTATTAAATAAATCTATATCTGCATGGCTAAAAATTATACGAATGCGCAGTGCTCCACTTGTGGACTTTTCATTACTAATAAATGTTGTTGCTACTCTATGGTTTTCGTATACCCATTATTGTATGGGTACTCATTTCTGTCCTTAGTCAACTAACACTACCTCCAAGTGTAACATTTACTTTTCTAGTACTCCCAACTAATGCTCTTATTTATAACACTTACTCTGCTGACATCTTCAGCAAATTCCAGATATCAATTTCTAATCTATCAGCAACATTTTATCATTCACTTATCTGCATATTAAAGCATTTATTATTTCTTCTTCTGCTCAAACTTCTTTGGTGGATCGCTTGACAGCAATGCAGAATGTATTTTGAAATTAAAGTTAACGTTTTTCTCCACCTGGAGCGAACTCTTAAGCTCCTCAATAACAGCGGGATAGCACTCATCACTTGGTACATTTTTAGCCCATATACTCAGCTTAAATCTATCATCTTTCAAAATTCCTACAATACCATTCGGCTCAAATGACTTGAAAAAGCCATTGCACATATCAACCAACATACGCTCAAAAAATCTTTGGCATACCTCTATCTTTAGCATGACACTCCAATTGCAACCGTCTTTGTTTTGTACGTCTTCCCAAACTGGATTAATTCCTTCTTTAAACACATTTATGTAAAACTCATTACTGATCTTGTCAAATGGCTTTAGATGGTTTAGAAAATATGCGAGGTTATTTACAGATTTAATCGTGCATATTCTTTTAATGCCACGCTCGTACGTGTCTTTAGATATGTCTGGTAAGCTCGAGTCAATAGCCTTATACGTAATTGTGTAATTTGTTTCAAAGTCCATCATTGGGGGTGAATTTTATCTAGATGATATGGAATACCAGCCTTTGTACACAAAATTTTGTGGGAAGTTATGCAGTTAGCGGCT
>JAEDXX010000687.1:0-14166 GCA_021725515.1 Epicauta chinensis
ATTCTGACTTAGGATTCTGTTCAGATAATGTCTCCGCCATTAAACCACGAGCGAAACCCACCGTCATCATTGAGGTTAGTGGAGTAAGAGGAACAGCGCTTCTGGACATTGACGCCTGCAACAGCGTAGCCAGTCTATCGTTATATAAGCACCTGATTGCAACGGGTCTCCAAATGCAGAATGAGGTAGTTGTTATCACCCTAACCGACGGGAAAACGCGCACAATGGAAGTTCCCGCAGTGACTATACGACTCACGCTTGAGAACCACACCATCAATACCACATTCATCGTGTTATCAACAATTGACGACACACTGACACTCCTTGGAGCCGATGTAATCAAAGATCTCCGACTAATCTTAAATCTTTCTAGGAAGCAATTCCGCTTCCGGGTTGAGTACTTCAAATGGTTTCCGTTCTATCAGCCCCAGACAGTGAACCACCAAGCTGATAAAGAATCGAAGACAAGCATCCAACACATGCGTCCTGAACCAAGAATGCATCCTATGGACACAGAAGACATCTATAATTATTATGGTCCACTACCTCCAGTACAAAACAGTTTCACCTCGCAGCCAACCAGAGTAAAAACCCAAACAGACTTCTGAAAAGTCCTCCTGGTAAATGATAGCATCGCCGAATGTAATAGAGCTTGGGCATCACCGGTAGTGTTAGTTTCAAAACCCAATGGAACCATGAGACTATGTGTGGACTTTCGGAAACTAAATTCCATCACAAAACCCGACGTGTATCCACTCCCACAAATGGATGACTTGCTACAATCCATCGGAAAACTCGGCCTCAACAGTACTCTATATTTACAAGCCGGATACTGGTAAATTGAAGTACATCCAGATGATCAGTGCAAAACAGCGTTCATATGCTCTTTTGGATTGTATCAATTTACTCGAATGCCTTTTGGATTGAGGAACGCTCCAGGTTCTTTTCAAAGATTAATAGATAGCTTCAAAACCGGCTTACCTGACACATCACTTCACGTATATCTCGACGATTTGATACTAATATCACCAGACTTCAAAACCCATCTACAACACCTGGTTAAAACATTTGCACACCTACGAAAATATAGGCTGAGAGCAAATAGATAAAATTGCGTCTTTGGAAATCGACAAGTAAGTAAAGTATCTGAACGAACGTCAAACAATTAGTCATTTCTGCAAACGTGCTCTTGGTTCCGCCGTTTCATTGAAAAGTTTTCCGCCATGTTCCCATGTGGCGAACTATACATCGGAGAAACGAAATGACCGTTAGACATCAGAATCAAAGAACACAAATCACACACAACAAGAGGTGAAACAACAAAATCAGGAATAGCGGAACATGCCTGGCTTCACTAGCACAACATCCACTGGACAGAAGCAGCAATGATACACAGGGAAAACACCCAAGGAGAAGGAAGTTCACCGAAACGTCTTCAGTCGACCCGGCGTGGACATATCCGATATCTGGCATCCCTTTCTAACAAGTGTTAAATCTTTACAAGTGCAGTGATGCGTAATGACCATCCTAATATTTTAGTATATATGCCCTAGTTTTAAGAAGACCTGTATCAGTTAGGGTTTGATAACGGTAGCAGATACTGAGCAACCGAAACGTCACACGAATTATAGAAAATAAAGATAATGGAAGTCCAACAATGTTTAACCCATTTCAGCCCCGTGTTACAATATGGTTACGCTTGCATGGTCCTGTAAATTTAGCCCTCTTTTGGCAATGTAAATAGTTTGACATATTGTGACTTGTTCGCTGAGGGCCAGATGACACTACCTGTGCGCAATTACGCTACAAACAGGCGTTGATCTAGTTATTGGTGTCTAGTGACAGTTACAATCTTGTTGCACATTGTGAGTGCCGAAAAAATGGATATACAATTCGAGCTCGTTATATGACAGTTCTAATTTGAAGCAAGCAACTTGTTTATTTATTTTATTCTAATGTAAGATAACATATGTTTCATCTAGAAGATTTATTACGCCATATTTTCGAAATGTTGCAATTTTAGAATACAATAAATTTCTGTGTGACCGTATGGTAACACAGGGATTGTCAGGTACTAATTTTATACTTTTTCGATTAGGGCTGGTTTTTCAATGGAAGAAGCTCTTCATCTGATGTATGAAGAGGATGAAGAAGGTATATCAGCTATATATCTGTGTCCTCCAGTTCCAAGACCTGATACTGATGAAGATTCAGCCGACGAAGATGACGGAGGTCTAATTGATAATTTGTCAGGCAGACAGTTACCCGCACCTGTGGAATTACGGCGTCAAAGACAGACACCAGAAGATAATGATGATGGAGGAACCGATTCAGAAGACGAAGCAGATTGCATTACAGATAAATCACATAAACTAGGAATTGCAGCTCAGAGACGTAAAAAAAAGTCGGCTGATAAGAACAGAAAGTGGATAAATGGAGACCTGGAGAAGCAAACAGAATTTGAAAAACTCAACTATTCAGCATTTAGAAATAAATCTCAGACTGAAATTTTTTCTTTGTTTTCTGATGACGAGGTGTTCACTTACATTTTAGATGAAACAAAAAAATATGCGCTTTATAAGAACTGTCTAGATCCAAATATTTCGGTTGATGAACTGAAATGTTTCTTCGGAATTCTAATTCTTTCTGGTTATCACAAACTTCCTAGCAGGCAGTTTTTCTGGGATCAACACGATGATATGGGAGTAGAAATTGTTAAAAATGGAATGCATCGCAACCGTTTTGAACAGATTATGAGATTTATACATTTCGTTGACAACACGCAAATAAACGAAAAAGATAAGATGTGGAAGTTGAGACCTTTGATGGATAGATTGAAACACAAATTTTTAAAATATTACCTCCCAACCGAACATATGAATTATAACGAGTCAATGATCAAGTACTATGGAAGACATGGTTGCAAGCAGTTTATAAGGGGCAAGCCGATTCGATTCGGTTATAAATGTTGATGCCTCAATGCTGAGAGCGGATATTTGATTAATTTTGTATTATACCAAGGAAAGAACAGATTACATGAGAAAGCCACTGAGTACGAGGCGGAGTTCGAAAGTGCCACCGCTCCCCTGGTTTCAATGCCAGATGACATGCCAGTTAAAAATCTGGCCTATCAAATTTTCGTCGATTACCTCTTTACAAGTTTTTCTTTATTGGACAAACTAAAAAGTAGAGGATATGGAGTAACTGGTACTCTCAGAGATAACAGAGTTCCAAAATCCTGTCCAATAAGTGAAAAAAAAAGCAATGGCTAAAAAGGAAAGAGGTACTTTTGAGACTAATATCTCGAAAGAAGAAGGTATTATAGTAACACGATGGAAAGACAACGCAGTGGTTACTGTTGCCTCAACAAGTTACGGAAATACACCAATTAACACTGTCAAAAGGTATTCGCAAGCTCACAAGAAGGTTATTCAAGTGCTGAGACCGTTCCTCAATGGTGAATATTATAAAAATATGGGAGGCACGGATAGAATGGACGAAGATATTGCAAGATAGAGGATTGGCATAAGAGATAAAAAATGGTACTGGCCAATATTCACTTGGCTGATTGACGTTGCTATTCAACATTCCTGGATTTTGTACCGCCAGTCAATTGCAGAGCGACAGAAAACTCTCCTTAGAAACCGTCATAGACAGGCCAGACTGAAATTTGCCCAAGACCATAAGGATTGGACGACGAAACAATGGTCATTGGTCGTATTTAGCGATGAAAGTAAGTTCAACTTATTTGGAAGCGATGGAACATCATGGTATGGGGTTGTTTCAAACGTGCTGGTGTGGGACCCACCCATCGCAAAAATTGATGGTATGTTTCTGTGTTGTAAAACAGTCTCTTACCCTTTGAAAAGGATCAGTTGCCTTTGAGGTGGTGTCTCCAACAAGACAATGACCCCAAACACACCTCAAAGTTGGCAAAAGCATGGTTTGAGGACAACAAAATTCCTCTAATAGATTCGCCATTCCAATGTCCGGATTTAAATCCCATAGAAAATCTATGGTATTACCTAGAAAAACAACTCCGGAAACATCAAATCAAAAATAGAGCCCATTTATGGGAAATTATACATGAAGAATGACAAAATATTTCTCCAGAATTTTGCGCCAAACTAACTGATTCTATGCGAAATCGTTGCTTAGCTGTTATAGCTTCGAAAGGTTATCCTAGAACATAAATATTTAATTGAAATAGTTATTTATGTATCAAGGGCATAATAACGATGTTTATATTCGAGGGCAACAGTTTACAAATCCGAGGGCCTCCGGCCCGAGGATTTGTAAGTTGCCCGAGATTTATAAACATCGAGTTATGCCAGAGGTTCATACAACGTTTTATTTTTCACTTGAAAATTAATTACAATTAATTATTTTTGACAAAAAATGCGTATTTATAAAAACGAAGTCAACTTTGAATTTGTACGTTATTTTGTATCTAAGACGATGAAGTCATTTATTTTTTTAATAACAAAAAGTAAAAACCCGTGTGTGATGGAAAAAGAAATTCCGAAAACAATATTAGAACGTGCATTAAAAGCTGAGGAGGAGTTACTCCCCAAAAACTCACGATCGCTTTATGAAAGAGAGCTCCAAAAATTTGAAGACTGAAGAAATAAAAATTCTGTGAAAACTGCCAGCGAAACAGTTCTAATGGCATATTTACATGAATTGGTATAGTCCATCTTTTGAACCTGACCGTGCGATATGCGGGAGCAGGGAGTCTGTAGGTTGTGGCATTATGCGACCAACGATAACTGTATAGGTGGGGCGTGAGAGCGAGACAATAGTCGTAAATCTTATGCCATAGGCGTCCCGCTACTGGCAAAAACAGCCAATAACAATATTAATAATAATATTTATAATAGTAATAAAATAATAATAATTGTTGGTTTACCCATAATTAATACAAAAATAAATCACTCAACATTTATGTTTTTCAACAAATTTTAACTTTATGGGCTGTCGTAAAATTGTAAAATCGAGGGTTTAAAAATATAAGGAATTAGCACATGTGTCTGTGACCAATTCTCTTACTGTTATGAAATACCAGATAACGTACTTTTCTTCAATATAAAAGTTTAAATAAACATAAAATTATTTCTAAAAGTATGTATATGTTACTGTGAAAGTCCGACATTTGGTGAATGTTGACATAGGCGCTTGGTGTATGTCCGAAATATTTGCTAAATACCCTTATTTCTGAGTTAGGGCGGTTACTATGATGCGCAGAATATATTTCAGTTAGGTTATTTTTAATATACACTTAGGTAATCTGCCTAATATTCCCCACTTTATCTACATTGGTTTCTAGAATCCCACTTTTTAGTTACATCAGGTATGCAATTTAGGAACTTTGAAGTCTTAATTTTGTATTGAAATAATGACCTGTGACGCGTGGCGATGCAGAATTTGAAATTGTTCATCGAAAGTCCGAATGTACAACAATGTAATGAAATATTTCGGACATTCACCAATGTCGGACTTTCACAGTAACATATATATTGTATATATATGTTACAGTGAAAGTCCGTCAGTTGGTGAATATCGATATTCACATAGGCGCTAGGTGTATATCCGAAATATTTCATTACATTGTTTACATTCCGACCTCCACCGGTTATGTCGACATTCACGATGCACTAATGGTGACTGTCGAACATGTCCGAGATTTATATTTTTTCTCCATAATTCAACCGCTATAAAACGTCACAAGGGTGACGTAACTTTTTTGCCTCTCTTTCTGAGAGGAGTGACCAAGGATTTAAATTCCATAGTATATTCTAAATGAGAAAAGAAAATGATGTATCTTGGGAGGTGTATATTGACGCCACTTTATTTATTTTTATAAATTCTATTTACTAACAGTCATCTCTCAATGAATGAATGCTGTCCTTCACGTGCATTCCTTATATCTCAAGAGTGGGGTAAGTAAAATTGGTTGCATACACATCAGAAAATAACAGTAATAAAAAAAATACCTAATTATGTGATTCAAATCTTATTTATTACAACAACTTAAACTGTTATGACACTTGGAATTGCAATTTTAATTTTAAAAAAATAGATAAGGTTTTCTCATGTTTTGTTTTTAATAACTAGAAATCGTAAGTTAAACAGACAATTTTGAAACTCCCGCTTTGCTGAACTGTCGCCGTTTCAATATTGCCAATAAAACAAAGGATTTGGCGGGAGAGAGCCAGTCGTCTCTTTATCGGCTCCTCCCTTTCGGATTTCCACCAAAGCGTATCTGTGAATATCGACATACACCGGTGAGGGGCCGAATGTAGAAAATGTAATGAAATATTTCGGATATACACCTAGCGCCTATGTGAATATCGATATTCACCAATTTCGGACTATCACAGTAACATATATATATTATTTCTATTCCCCTCTCATCACTATTCTTTCATGTCAAGGTCCATGAATTCGACTTCATCCTCCAGTGCCTGCCACTTGGCCGAATCACTGAAGAATCGCCCATAAAAATATTATTATATCATATTACTAATTATATCAATCACTATATCAATTAAGGCAATATTCAATGTTCTGAATTGACTACTATCCGTCGGAAACTCAATATAAAAAGAGCGACGATAGATAGATACTAGATTATTATTAAAACAATAGTTTTGAACTAGAAAATCTTTTGTCTTTTCTTAATTTATCCTGTTTCCCATATTAATAATAAAAATATTTCTATTATAACAAAAAAAAATACAGTTTATCAATAATGTGCATTTATTCTACGCCACTGCAGGTCTCGATAAACCTGACGCCGCCTTATTGACAGTTGACCTTCCGTGATAGGTTAGCGCCAACATGTTTATATAAACATATCGATACTGCCATTCTAATAGGTCGTATCCGACAAAATTTGACATTTTCACTTTTCTTGAAAAATGGAATCATTGTAACAATGTGCAGCTTATGTAAGAATTTTAGAGGTCAAATTGTTTATTTAGTATTTTTAAATGAATATTTTAATATGTCGTATCCCACAGGCAGACTTTCGCGCATTCTAATATGTCGTATCCCACATTCGTATAGGTTCAGTCGGCGCTACGATGTGACAGTCACGCTTAATATTATTAATTTCAAGTTAATTTTAAGGAGGCAATTAATGAAAAGATAGATGTTGAGACTCAATTAGAGAATACTGAAAATGAAGAGTTTATTTTTGATCTAATAAATAGTGATATACCGATTAAAAACCCTCTGTTAAATCCCGATTATACACTGAAACCATTATTTAATGAAAAATTAAAGATAAATATATTACCTATAATTAATCTATTAGTAATTAAATTGCTTATTTTTTTCTGATTCCAAATATATTATTATATAGTTTGTTATGGTTATTTTCAAAAATGTAAGAGTTATTTTGAAAATTTTGATTTCGCAAGGAAAAATTCCGAAAATTATATTCGAAAGGACTTTAGAGTGCTATGAAACAATTGTTTTTTAGCTTGTCAACAAACTATTGTTGTGGTTATTTTGCACTGTCTAGGTAATATTATTAAGTATTATTGAATTTTAAGCAGGCAATAACATGAGTAAAAAGGTAATTATGCATATTTTTTATATAATAACAATAATAATAATAATAATAATAATAATAATAATAATAATAATAATAATAATAATAATAATAACAATTCAACAGTCATTTCCCCACATTGTAAAGTAAATAACTATTTCATTGCAGATATTTTATCAGCGAGCTATAACAGATGAAAACAATAAAAAAGGTGAAAGTGACAAAACTGTACCCTTTGTAGATTATAAACAAGATAATCAAGATGAAAATACTGAACCAATTATCATCGTGGTACCAAGTATTACTGATTGCAGTACAGCTACCGATTGTAATGAAAATATAGAGCCAGTATTAGAGAACGCTAAAAATAAGACTGTCAGTAGAAATGATGTGCAACAAAAGTGTTCATCCCTACACAACCTTGGAAAAAGAATTTAGTCAGAAAACAAAGAATGCTCGGATTAAAATATCTCGGGTATTCTTTAAATAAGGATAGGAAAATTGAACATAATATATTGAGAGAAAAGAAAAAATTGAAACCAAAATGCGAGTCGGTTTTTTTGCAAAAAAGCTAACAATCGATTTTGTGATAGTTTGCTTGAGGACGATAGAAAGGAAATTTTTCAAAAATTTTGGGAAATGGATTGGGAGCAGAAGAGAATTTATATAATTAACATGATTTTATATGTTGAAAAAGCAAGATCATACATCACTTCTTCCACAAGCAGAAGACTAAACACAGTTCAATACTTTTTAAAAATGCCTTCTGGACGATATCAAGTATGTAAGACGACATTCTTAAATACGTTGGGGCTCAATGAAAAGATGGTAATGCACTGGGTGAAGAAGGGCAAAGTTTTTGGGTTACTTGATAATCCAGAATCGAGGAATCATCAACGTAGTATGAAAAAACAAACATCACTGCACTCCCTACGGAGCAATAATCAAAAAGAGCACGTAAAGAAATTTTTAGATGATCTCCCAAAACTTGAAAGTCACTATTGTAGAAAAAAACTGGTAAACTATATTTACAGTATGATTTTAAGACAAAAAGTGAAGTTTATTCGTTGTACAAAGAGCGATGTTCGAATGATAATGTAGGGACTCCACTATCAAGGTCTTTGTTTATTGAAATATTCGATAAAGCTAATTTAGCATTTTTTAAACCGCGAAAAGATCAATGTGATACTTGTTACTCGTATAAAAGTGGTCAGGTTATACAAGAGGTGTATGAAAATCATGTTGCTACAAAAAATTTAGCACAAGAAGAGAAACAGCGTGATAAAAAAAGCGCTGAAGACAATAAAATCTATTGTTTTACCATGGATGTTCAAGCCGTAAAATTATGTCCTGTACTGCAGGCAAGTGCTTTGTACTACAAAAGTAGATTGCAGGTACATAATTTTACTATTTATAACATCGCAACACACGCCAGCACTAATTATTTATGGAACGAAACTGAAGCTGGTTTACGTTCTTCAGTATTTACCACTATCATCATTAAACACCTTGAAAAATTGTTAAATGCTTCCCCAAAGCCAGTCGTATTATTTTCTGATGGTTGCGGGTATCAAAACCGCAACTGTTTTTTGTCTAATGCATTATCTCGTCTGTCATCTAAATATAAAATTATAGTTGAGCAGAAATATCTTGAAAAGGGTCATACACAAATGGAGTGTGATTCCACTCATAGCCTGATTGAAAGAAGATTAAAAGGAAGAGATATTTTTATGCCTACCGATTACATACAAATTGTCAAAGATGCTCGTCGAAATCCAAAGCCACTGGATATTGAATATCTCAGCTATGATTATTTTCTGAACTACGATGATCATGAGATAATGAGATTGACTTCAATTCGTCCAGGTAAATCAAAAGTAGTAGATATTCGCAGTTTAAAATATTTACCAGACGGTCAAATTATGTATAAAATTAGCTATAACGAAGACTATGTAAACTTACCGATTAAAAAGCCCCTATCAAATCTCAGTTATACACTGAAACCACTATTTAACGAAAAATTAAAGATAAATGAAAAGAAGTGGCAACATCTACAAGAATTAAAGGCATTATTACCTACAGACACTCATATTTTCTATGACAATATAAAATACCATAAAAACGAAGGTACGAAGAAAGTATTGCGTCACTAAAGAAAAAAAACTGTTAAACTGTGTGTTAAAAATTTATTTGTTAATTTAGAAACGAATAAAAGCAATAAGTTTCACAAAATTTTCTTAGCTTTTTCTTTCAATCTTATTGACAAGATGTCGTATCCCACACAGGTAGCAGCAGTCAATATGTCGTAACCCACATAACAATTAAACAATTCATCAAAAAAATTTTTTTTACTTCTATTATTTCTATTTATGCATTAAAACAAATGTTAGAAAAAAAAAGTTTCTAGTTTTCTTTCATTTGCGACCGTGAAACGTTTTTATCGTCTCCTGAAAAATTTCCCAAATGTGGGATACGACATATTAGAATGGCAGTATCGATATGTAATATTTGTATACAGAATTTGTAAACAGACACACCACTATTTGTTGATTACGGCGTGAACGATCTCTACGTATTGTTTAATAATCCTACTTTTATGGTCAGTTTCTTGCATGTCTTATTATCCCCGCTTATTATGCCCTAGGGCGAAATGACGGTTGTTAAAAACAAACAATTATTTAGAAGTGAATAATAAATGAAATTATCAACTCTTTGCACTCCGCTGTCCCCTCTCTCAGGGGACATCGTAATTCTGGCATATCACTCGGATGTCCCCTCTCAGAGGACAGTCAAGTTTAATTAGTGATTTCGGGGAATTGAGTTATTTCAGCGCAACTTTTTGAAGTTTTCTCTTGAAATGGCACAAGAAATCAAAATATCGTAAAATTACTAAGCATACAAGAAATGTCAGAATAAGAAAACTCCTTCTCTAAATGATCAGATTATGGATTAGCACGTTTCGGACATCAAACTGAATCTTCAGTTTGCAAATCTGACGCGCTCGAGTATGTTAAAATGACTATTTTTTTTTGCATGTTCAAAAAGCCACCGCGAGCTTGCGTTACGCCAAAATCGTCAGAATTTGGAATCGTAGCTTCTTTGAAAGTTACTTAACACCCTCTCTAAATATCTGACGAGCTCGAGTAAATACTTTTTTTTTCGATTTTTCACCCTTCCATGGGGCCACCCTCACCATGCAAACCGTCAGATTAACATATTTCCGTTATTAGAGGTACGAGGGATATACGCCATATCAATATCTGACGCGCTCGAATATGTCTATCTGACAGTTTTTTTTTTAGATTTTTGAAAGTCTGTCGACGCTCCCCCACCGGTAAAAGAGCATACATCATATAAAATTTTTTTCTTCCCATCATCTAATCATCACATTCCATAAGTCTCAACGACGCTCGAGGAAATCCTCGTTTAGTCTTCAGGGCTCCCCTACTATAAATAAACAAGTCTAAATCTGGAGGAAAAGATTTTCAAAGCTGAGCTCAGTCTGGTTTGAAGCTTTGAGCAGTACACATAGATCGAACGAGTGAGCCGTCATTTAGGGGGAACCGCCCGAAAAAGATTTTTGAGATAAGCCTAACCAAGTAAAATAATGTTAAGATTTCAGTTGATGGTAGCCGAGTCGTAACGGTCATGGTCAACGGGTTTCTACCTGATCTTTGAACAGAACGGATCGCAAGGGGGTTATCGCCTATATCGTGTTTTTACCAGTAAAGCGTAATAATCAGTGAAGTGTTTTTTTAGATAAGTGCATTGTATAAACAAACAGTAGTAAAATGAGTGAATTGGAGCAAAATAAACCAGATGAGCCACAAATAAATAAAAACGACTTTATATTTCCAAAGTCAAAAAGAAAAAGAAAGATCAACAGCGAAGATACCATAAACAAACAACGGCCAGTGGAAATACCACTGGCCGTATAACCAATACGAAATATTAAATAACATTGAAATTAGCATAAATTAGCATTAAATAATAGAAATTGCACAAGAGCAAGAAGATGAAAACAATGAGGAACCAGACAATAACAAGACCTATACTCCACCACCGATAATTATTCATGAACAACATGTTTCTCACTCTACTCTAATGAACACCATCAAATCGAAAGTAAGAGACATATTTAAAATTAAATACACAAAAAACAACACGTCTTTGTCTTTACAAACTTCAAATGACTTCAACAATCTGCAAACACATTTAAAACAACAAAATGTACCGTATCACACTTACACACAAAAAAAAATAACAGTCACGCGTCTGTGATGAAGGGACTACCATTCAACACAGAAAAATGTGATGTAGAAAGAGACCTAAGAGAAAAGTACACATTCGTCAAAAACGTGTTCCAAATGAACACAAAATCTCAAACAAGCAAACCCTTCTTAATAATCACAACTAGTGAGATAACTATCAAAAAATTAACCGGTATTATAAAAACCGTAAGGTACACAATCGTGAAGTGGGAACGTTACAAAAACAGAAAAGAGATAATCCAATATTACCGCTGTCAAGGATGAGGACATGCGACATTAAACTGCCTTGCAGCTATCAAATGTAGACACTGCTCTGAAGAGCACGAAACAAAGCAATGCACAAACAAAGAAAACAACAAGTGTGTAAACTGCAATGGATCGTACAAGTCGTCTGATATCAGCTGCGCAGTTATTCAGCAAGACTTCAATATAAAACGCGAAAAACGGCAAAATAATATCAGACCTTGAATAAGTTCTCGCTGTTTCTTCAAAGACGGCAGTAGCAGTACCCCGTTCGTGGAATTTCGAATGGTAACACACATGCAAGGCAGTAGTGTATCTAACCTTGAATTTCAGTGCATAGTAGTTCACTTTAGTGTAAACGAAGTAATTTTTCTTTGTTCTGAAAATATCTACTTTTGTGCCAAATAAAGTGTATTTGCGGGAAATTTTATTGCACTACTTTATTCAAAAGAAATCTGCAGCTGAAGCACATAGAGTTCTTGTTGAGACTGATGGCGACAATGCTTTGTCAGATACGACATGCAGAGACTGGTTTCGACTCTTCAAAAATAATGATTTTGAACTTGAGGATAAAAAACGTTCTGGCGCACCGAAAAAATTTGAAGACGAAAAGTTGGAGGACGTACTCGATCAAGACCGATGTCAGACGCTAGTAGAACTTGGAAAACATTACAAGTAGATGAGTCAACTATTTCAAAACGTTTAAGAGTTCTAGGACTCATCCAGAAGCAAGGACATAGGGTACCGTATGAATTGAAGCCGAGAGACGTCGAACGGCGTTTTCTCACGTGTGAACTACTGCTTCAACGGCATAAAAGAAAAGGTTTTTTGCACCGCATCATGACTGGCGATGAAAAGTGGATACACTACGATAATCCAAAGCGTAGAAAATCGTGGGGTAAGCCCGGCCATGCATCAACATCGTCTACAAAACCAAATATCCAAGGTTCGATGCTGCTTCTCTGTATTTGGTGGGATCAGCAGGGTGTAATTTATTATGAGCTGCTCAAACCGAATGAGACTATCAGGGGGATCGCTATCGACTTCAATTGATGCGTTTAAGTCGAGCCTTAAAAGAAAAACGGCCGCTATACGAGCACAGACACGACAAAGTGATTTTGCTACATGACAACGTTCGGCCTTATGTTGCAAAACCTGTGAAAACATACCTGGAAACGCTTCAATGGAAAGTTCTACCCCACCCGCCATATTCACCTGACATAGCCCCTTCTGATTTTCACCTATACCGTTCGATGGCACATGGCCTAGCTGACCAGCGCTTTTCTTCTTATGAAGAAGCTAAAAAATGGATAGATTCTTGGATAGCCTCAAAAGACATGTAGTTTTTTCGACCCGGAATTCATATACTGCCAGAAAGATGGGAAAAAGTGGTAGCTAGTGATGGACAATACTTTGAATGAAATGTTATTGTTCCTTATAATTCAAATAAAGGTTATGTTTTGTAAAAGAAACAGCAAGAACTTATTCAAGGTCCTAATACAACAAAATCGCCCTGAACCTACCAAATACCAACCGGCTCCATTACCTCTAACAAACCCTTGGAGTAACAATAGCACCAACAATATCGTAAATCATGTAGAAGACGAAAGCAACGTGACAAATTCAACAAATCCGCAACATCTTGCAAAACAAAACACCTCACAAACCCAAGACAAATTCCCCATACTAACAAATGAAATAAAAAAATATCCAAAAGTTAAATTTATTACAACAAGAAGCAACTACAGAGAGTAAAAAATTGTTAATAATGAACGAATTTCTACAAAACTTAGACAAATAATGGTTCCAATAAAAATCATGACTTGGAATGCAAACGGCTTGCAAAAAGTGCCTATTATTAACGAACTTTCTCCATAAACATATTACAGACATTGCAGCAATTCAAGAAACCAGACTAAAGCCAGAAAATAATCTATATATCAAAAACTATACAATATTAAGGAAGGACAGAGTCACAGCAACAGTTGCTTCTGGCGGAGTAGCACTCTTGATCAGAAACAATTTAAATTATATGCAAATAACTACACCTCGAAACAGCATGGAGACAATTTCTGTGCAATTAAACAAGAAAAT
>JAEDXX010000688.1:0-14027 GCA_021725515.1 Epicauta chinensis
TGAGAGTTTTGGGGATGATAATTTCGATACGTATTGAATATTGGCGCACACTCTTATAGTATAAGTTGTAAGAAAGGCAGAATTTGTTAACGATTTGTTTTCAATAAATATAAATATTTTGTTGTCATTTTGTTATATAAAAAATATTAGTACCCTAAATTCTAAGAAAACTCTTCCATTTTTCGTATCCGCGCACAACTGCTTCAACTTGAACGCGCTCAAACGAACGACCAATTATTGATTCATTTAAATGGCAGATTGCTCTGAAAATACTACACAGTTAAAAAGCGGAGCTTTATGTAATTACTAATTGTCGATCAATTCTCAGAAAAATGATCAACTTTTGCGGCGTCAAGTGTTTTAAAAGATGTAACTGAATCTCTAAATAAAATTTTTATCTAAACAGGAAAAAAAACAACTTAAGATCAGATTTATGAAAAGTGGCATGAAATCAAAATATCAGTAAAAAGCTACAGACAGTCTTTTAAAAAATAAAAAACATGAATTTTTTGAGGAGCAAAATGGTTATTTTATTTGCTTTTAATAACTTTATCTCATAAACAATTTTGCGCAATTTTTTATAAGGCTGAGATTTTCCGTCAAGTAGTTCCAAGTTGATTGTTTGTGTATAGATAAGGTGTTTGAAGTATCTAAATACCTTTTAAAATGGAATACTTGTTCTGGAGTAAGATTGCAAAATATTGTCTTTTAGGCCAGTGCTAAAAAATTGATTCGCTGGAGCCTGGGAAACTTATATCGACAAATTCAGAAAAACACCGTGACATAATGCTTTATTGTGGCAATTCAAACAATACAATCAAATATGTGCAAATTGTTGATAAAATAGCCAAAAAACTACGTTTATCAATATCAAAAAAATTCATTGCATTTAGTTTACGATGACACTTCTTACACATTCTCCCCATCATCATAAGCTCATTTCGATAGAGTTCTCCATCGAAATCTACACGGAATTTATAGCACTGCACTTCAAGTCTTTTACTTTCAACATTTAATGAATCACCATAAATTACAATCATTACCAATACGATCTAAAAATATTTTAATATTGTTCGATTTGACGAATTTAACACAAAAAATTACTTACAATATCGAAAATTAGTAATACCGATGGAGCGAAAATTGACTGTTTATTTGGTGCAATAGTAACGAGAAAAAGTTGATGTAAAATTGATAGAATCCCCATCAGTGTTCCACTAAACAACAGAATCAAAGGTAAACCGTAAATCCGATTGAAAGCTTCGATTGAATCACCCAATAGTTTTGAAACTTTTTCACATTGTTCGATGGTTTTTATAAAATTGATTTCGTTTAAATTCGTTTTGATGAAATATCTCAAATCGTGGTAACGCAATTTAAAAACTGCAATAAAATTGATGATCATAATATCAATTGATACTTCCCATAAAAGGACAATGCAATTCCATAATTCACTGTAATTTTCAACACTACTATAAGTTGTGTAACAATAATACATTACGAACAACATAAATATTATCAACGAATGAAAATAGAAATTTTTGAAGAGATTCGTCTCTTTTGTATTTCTGTTGCCCAAATATTTGTCGATTTTCTGTAAATTATTCATCAGAATTGCCCATGAATTTGTCACAAAGAAATTCGTTGTTATTATCGAACTTATAACGAATAACGTAAATGTTATTTCGACCATTGCACTCAAGATGTTTGAAATTGTTGGTTGAATCAGTTTATTCATTGTTTCTAATGTGTAAATCTTGGAAATTGTTATACAAAATGCTATTAGAAACGACCAAAATTTGTCGCGTTTTGGATGTACGATTCTCATTCGTTCGAAATTATACGATGGTACAATTCCCATAAAATTGCTCAGTTTAAAAGCAACTCTCATGAAACGGCTATCACGTTTTGATAATGATACACTCATTTTTTATGATGTATGTTTCACAGTCGAACGCTAACAGTTGACTAACTTCAATGTCAGATTGATGTGATTACAATTATTCTTCGTTATTGATTATCACTCACCTACTTGTCTGTCCGACTTTGAATGTATTTGTGTATTTATTCGTTTGTAAAATTAATAATTTTATGTAGTTTATGCGATCGTTTGACAACTTTTTGTTGAAATTTCGTCATCTTCGCACAATAACTAAAATGCTGGTAATTCCCCTGTAATCGGTTCGAGGTCTTCAAATGTGGAACAATGAACGAATACGAAGATTAAAGAGAGAATATAAAACAGATCTGCGGAGAGAACTAATCTCGGATTATTGTTATTTATCTACTATCATGATTGTTTTTTATCCATATTGTTTCCAGTGAAGTACGCGAAGTGAAAACTCTCGATTTTCATGATTTTTGGTATATCAGAGGAAACGATTCTAAGGACTGTATATTTTTTCATTCGTGACCATACTCAAGTTTAAGGGAGAAAATGAGGGTTGAAATTCACCCTCCTCAAGTAGTTTTTCCAAAATAGCTCCAAATTGGCTCATTATTTTTCAACGATTTCAAAACTGAATAGTGACAACCGATTTTCGAGATCTGACTTGGGGTTGGAGCTATAATCAATAATATGCAATTTATTTTGATTTTTCATCCCTTTCAGCCCTGTAATTAACCCTATTAAGACGATATTTTGAATGCAAGTAGCAAATTGAAAAATAAAACTCACCTGTTTTTGCATTTTTCTATATTTTTGTTAATTGTGGGTGTAATGCTTATAAAGGGTTGTAAGTTTGGGGTTGAATTCTAAAAGACTTATTGTGACAAAATGTTAATTTGCTACCCTTTGATTATCCCTGAAAGCAACTATTATTCTGTTTTTAAAGCGTTGAAAAATAATGAGACATTTTGGAAAAACCAATTTTGCAGGGTGAACTTCAACCCCCATTTTCTCCCTTAAACTTGAGTATGGGCACAAATAAGAAAAATACGCATCCCTTAGAATCGTCCCCTCTACCTATATATCAAAAATCATGAAAATCTGGAGTTTCCACTTCGTATACTTCACTTTTTAGTTTACAAACAATTCCCCGGCGCATCCACCATTTAGTGATCATGTTATAATTGGATAAACTATCTAACGATTTTATGACCTAATGACCCTATAATCTGTGGAATTATTGCTATTACTATAAGGAAGAGTCCTAAATTTACGACAAGCTTTGAATTAAATAAATAAAAAGTAAAAAAAACCGTTAAACGGGTTGGTTTGTCAGCAATCAAATTATTGAAGAAAATAATTTAAGAGAGCGAAAAAATGAAGGATTTTTGTCTCGAAAATCAGGGCCAGGCGAGAGATCTATCAGTGACGTTTGGCAAAAAAAAATATTTGCATCCTTCTTTTGCAAAAGTTAATGGAAATCTACTGAAAGGAGAGCGCAAATTAATGGACGTCTCTTTAATCACAATAATGTCTATCGATTGTTATCAACTGTCTAAGATAAATAATAATATTACCACATTTACTAATCGAAAAATTAATAATTCATTTAATTGAAAACAATTTTTTAAAACGACATCCACTTTATAAAATTAACAATTATTTCCAATCATTCTAGTGTTAGCATCGATGGCTTCTGAGACGGGTCCGTCCAGTTTTAGAGAATTTTCAATACGTTTAGGCAATTTTTTCGGATTAATACCAACATACTGTGTTACGCAAAATATTTTGACCAATCCAAAACGTGATAAAGTACGTGCAGTGTTATTATATATTCTTCTAACGATTCTTGTACTTTTGTGGTTCTTCTACGGTACTTCACTTTTTGCACAATGGTCGTTTACTATCTTAAGCGATTATTTACAATTCACTACATTTATGCTGATCAATTATTTAGTAGTCGTAAAAAATAATTTCTGTTATCAAGAATTATGGGTTAAATTATTAAATAATATACAAATAACCGATAATTATATTGGTATAAAGGACACAAAGACAGAAAGAAGATCGTTTAAGAAAGCTTTGTTAAAATTTACAATTTGCATCACAATGAAAATTCTAGTGGATGTCTATGTATGCACAATGTGGATAATATTGATCAATTTTAGAGCCGTTTTTCTAATAGTATACAAATCTTTTCCGTATTTTCACGTAATCTTTCAACTGATAGCAATAACTTTATTAAACGATTTTGAGGTGAAATTCACTTATTTATCACACAAGATTAAAACAAATTCATTCGATACAAAATCACCACAATTCCACTTATTAATTGCAAGATCAAGGATAGTGTGCAAGCATTTGATCAAATGTATTGATTATTTTAATCGAATTTTTGGTTGGTCGCTTCTCGTCAGCTTTGGTAAATGTTTTGAGACTACTGTTCAGTTCTTACATTATACTTTTGACGATTTTCTCGAAGAACGTTATGATAACGATATGAGAATAAATATGGCTTTGGGTAATTTATTGATAGTGATAGTAGAAATGGTGAGTATTATTATAAAGTTCTAGTTTTCGAGATTTTGTATTGATTCAATTTCAGGTACCAATACTGATTATTACACTGAAGAGTGATGCGGTTGTAAATGCTTATAACAAATTTTATCTTACAATTCACAACATTAATTACGATAATCTACTACTTCAGAATGATTTGCAGTTTAAGAGTTTATTGACGTATTTAAAGAGTGTTCCTGTTAGGATAACAGCTGCTAATTTCTTCACAATTAATAGAAGTTTACTGCTTACTATACTAACAGCAATTATAACGTATTTGATTGTCACCATACAATTCCTGCTAACAAATTGCAATAATTAAATATCCTTTGATTGTTTTTCAATGTTTGCACTTGATCTTAACACTAATAAATAAATATTATGAAATAAATAAATCGATTTACAATAAGAGATCCTTTCAACAATTCCAATTCCTTCTTTATTCTGTTATTCAATCTTTAAAGTTATATACAAATTCTTGTTTGAGCAATATTGGAAGTTTATTCAAAATTCTTTGCTTTATTGAGCCCAATCTTCAATTCTGATTTTGTAAAAACACTCAAGTGTAAAAATAAACATTTGGATTTTGTTTCTTATTAGCAAGACATCGTGGAATTCTATTCGTTTATTACAAACACTTCTGTTTTAATAATACATTTGTTTTTTATGATAAAATAAAAACTTCTTTTAGATGTTTTTTTGTCTTTATAATTCTTATGATAATCGATAACTGTTAACTATTGATTTCTATTTATCAACACTGTTAATGATTCGAGTAGAAATTACAATAATAAACAAATTAACTGAAACTGGGTCAACTTCATTTGTAGTTTATGAGTAAGCATTTAAATTATATTCAATTGGACACGTATGTATGACTGAAAGCAGACTGCAACTGTAAAAACATTGATAAACAAAACAATGGCATATAATGATTAATCAATGCGTATAGACAGCTTTTCTAAAAGAACAACAAATTTGACCGATTTTCTAACAGGATGATAGCCCAAGTAGAAATTTTAGTTAGGTTTCAATTTGGCGCTGGACAAGGCATGCCGAATTCCAAATGTGGACCAAGTTAGGCAGCCACATTAGGCCCGAGTCACAAACGTAACGCAGTTGCAAGTTCGTACTTAATTTTTGTTAGCTAACTAACAACACACAAAATGATCCCATAATTTCACATATTGGCTGGGCGCAACAGAGATGTTGTGCTATGCTGGGTCCCAGGGCTCTCTAATGTGCCCGAAAGGGCTCAGACATGGACTTCCTTGGGCCGGAACCGGCTCTCCCCATCCCCAAAGCTCGTCAGAAACGGGCACTGGAGAAATGGACCTCCTCATCCCACTTGAAGGAATGGAGAGAACACAAAGGACTGCGTCAGTCAAGGATCTTCATCGAAGGACCTAACGCTAGGCGCAGTAAAGATCTGCTGAGACTTGGTAGAAAAGATCTCAGAACAATTGTGGGACTGCTCACTGGACACTGTCCCATGAATCAACACCTACACAAGCTCGGCATCAGTGATGACGAGATGTGTAGGGCGTGCTTAGAAGAGGAGGAAACTCCTCACCACATACTCTGCGAGTGCCATGCATTGGCTGGCCTCAGAGAGCAACACCTGGGGCGACGATTTTTGGAACCAGAAGACATTCGGAAAGCCGAACACGGCAGGCTACTGAGCTTCATTAGAGGATTGGAACAGCTGTGGTAAGGCTCTGGTAAATGGAGGTGCACACAATGGGACAGATGGCCTTAGTGTGCGACTCTCACGTAGGGCCCTCCCAAATGAAAAAAAAATACAAAAAGTAACTCTCTACAAAAAGGCTCTCTTACAATTTTTTGATATAGGGGAAGGGGGGGGGGGCAAGATGGGCCGCTTAAGGAAAAAATGGTCATAATCTAACTTTATTTTACTCGTTTCACTTTTTTTTTAGTCCCTTGACATATATTACGTGTTAATATGTAGCGTCCGTTGAACAATAAAAATTTTAAAATGGGCCCCCTTAAAAAAATTGACTATTGTCGTTTTATTATTTAGTTTTATTTTAATTAACATGATACTGAACTTAACAGACATTAGACAACTTTTATGATTTTACTCAACAAATAAATAATTGTAAAAATTAAAATTAAAAAAAAATACAGGGGGCCAATCTTGCCGCATATGTTTATAAATACCAAAAATTTTAGGGGGCCCATCGTGCCCCCAGGGGCCCATCTTGCCGCCCCTTACCCTATTTAGAGGCGCCAAAGAACAAAACAACTACTTGCATTGTTCAAGTTCGATCAATGAAAAGAATAGAAAGGACTGCATTGGTATAAGCAGTTTTGTGAAGACTTACTGATAATATCCCGCTCGAATTGACATGGAACAGTATTTGAGAAAATTAGACTATAATGTTCATACTTTAATTGATCGACACGATTCGTTTCTAGCTATTTTGAAAATGTCAAAACGTTATATAATGTCTTGAAATGTACTCAATTTTAGCAAATCAATCATCTGCAATTAATAATGCAAATCATTTTGATATAAAATTATGTTTTCTTTTAAACATTTTTCATTTGCTATTCAGAAAAAAAAATAAGAAAGTGCGATTCGCCCGGCGTCTTCACCATTTTGCACAGTGTGGAGGTCAAATTGATAAAAGTTAGAATTTTGCGCGATGAATCGTAACGTCTCTCATAATTTTTGAATTGCTGAAGGGCAATTTAAGCTGAAAAGTTTTCAATTTAGGATATAAAATCCTCAGATATAGAATTCTGTAGGGTCAGATAAGCCCTCAAATTTTGTTCTAATTTTCCGATTATTTGTATTTATTGTCGAACTGTTCATTTAATTTACTTATAAAGGTCCACAACAATAAACAGCTCGATATACAAACGGTATGAAATCTATTAGCAGCGGCAGTAAGTTGAACAGTAGTTAGTTAATGGACCAATCTAGAAGAGGAGTATATCCAGCAGAGCATTATAAACAATTAAAACTTATTTTCTTATCTCATACAAATTATCACAATATTCTTGACAATATAAACGCTATACGTTCATAACATTTAATTTTGTCTGAACAATAATTATCAACAACTCGATTCACAACGTATAATTATTTCACTAAGACCGTTACTTCAAAGCTACATCATTATTAAAACTCGAAACAAGAAAATAAAATAAATTTAATTATAAACGTCCAAAAAGTCTTTTTATGAAACATCCAAAGTCATGAAATTCTATACTGTAAACGGATTAGAAACACCTAATTCTTGTTGTTAAAATTGTATCTTCATTAAATAGAAGGATCAAGTTCTTTCATTTGCTATAAAATGGAGACGTATTCTAGCATAGTTGGAAATAAAAAACGAAATTTCACTCAATTTCGATTAGATGATATTCTCTCATCTTACAAATGACTGAAATTTCAAACGACATAAATCCCAGTTAGAGCAATCTTAAAAATGGAAACTAAGCTAATTGGAGGAGTTGTATAACCCGATGATTATGTCGTTTATTACGCACCATTAATTTTCATTCGACAATGGTATCACAAGAAAAGAACAGGATGAAATCGAGCCTTTTGTTAAACAAACGATCATAGATCCAGTTCCTAGCACTATTAGATCATTTGTACAGTTTTGTCTCGTTTATTTTCAATATAAAAGAAAATTGTATATTACCTGCGGTTGTATTCAAAACGTGCACGTTGATTGATGCTGGCACCGCATTCGATGGACTGCATGTATAATTACCATTGTGGCTTTTATCAGCCTCCTGCAATAGCAGGACACTGGATGTACGGCTTCCTTTTACTGTTACACCCGGATCGTAATTGATCATTCTTTGTTCGTGATACCAAAACACAAAAGCTGGTGGTTCAGTCGAATAGCTCAACGTGCAGACTAGACGCAACAGCGAGCCAGCTCGTATATACAAATCGGGAGCGCCTTGGATCTCGGCTAGAGCCTCTAGAAATCACAGGTTCCATCAATAATTCCATTTGTTTATTTTCTAATAAAATCTATCACAACAATTGATCAATATTGTCACTGACTATTATTTCATGTTTAATGTTCATCGGTGTGGTTTGAGGATTTGCTATTGAACATTTACGCTAAATATTCCTAAATTAATAATTTGTAATGACCACCAACCACAGTAAATATTGTATAGTCACAGAGCCGTACGATTAACTCCGCTACCCTATCAAGAGCTTCTCAAATTACTACTAACGTCCAGTTGGCAGTCTCTCAACATAAAAGCGACTCGTATGAAATAAATTAGAAAAACTTACTGGTAACCTTTAGTTCGATCAGAATACTGGTTGGTGGATGCGTCGACATTTGGCACTCATAGAAACCGGCATCTGAAGGCTGAACGTGCTTGATAACGAGTCCCCAATTTTGTAAATGTCGTACATGTTCAACTAAAAAACGATCATCAGCATTGTATGTGGTCTGACCAACTGTTAATAGATGATAATCCTGTTTGCGTATCCAAGAGATCTGCATTATTCAAAGAAAATTCAATTAGAATGATTGAAAAGTATTTGTAAATTCTCAATTAAAGTGGAGGTTTTATGGTAAATTGATTCGTCACGTATTTGTGTTTTTGGTTGCTTTTTGTCTGACAATGAGTCGCTTTTATCAAAGAACGAATTAACAATTCAGAAACAAAGGCTTCCCCGTTCGTTAGCTTATAAAATAAACGATCATCAGTTTAATTGTAAACGTCTATTTTGTTCATTAAACGAATTTAATTCAATTGTATCATTTCAAGTTTCGTAAACGACATTCTTACTAATTAAAAATAAAGGAACGCTAATATAGCTATTTACGTTTTTCATGAAAGGCGGCTAGTTTCGGTAACCGATTTTTTCTGTATCAAGAATACAACAAAAACCTGATTGCAATTCAGGTGTTTGTCAGCATTGCCGAAGTCCAAAAAATTGACGGCTTGCGTTTATGGTGATCGTTATTATTGTCGTCACTTTGGAGAAATGGTGTTTGACAACGTTTCCAGTCAACAAATTTGGTTGGTAATTTACGATACTGCTACAGAAGCTTTTCTAAAGATTACGATAATCTCCACCATTAGAACGGATACAGACTGTTTGTATCCAACTCTAATAAACTATAAGATTTAAAGGTTCACAAGAAAAACTGGACTAGTTAACCATGTTATAAAAGGGTTGATTGTAGAATACACTCGAATCATATTAAAATATTAATTAAGGGATATAACTCCAGGGTTGAATTGCGGATGAACTTATCCTGAAGAAGTGATGATTTGGTATTTCATTTTAAATTGGTATCAATTTTGATGAGACTGTTTGGGTTGTTTCAACCTTTATTGTCGACCTGAAATTCGTATGTAGCTCTTTATATACCTACCAAAAATCATCAAAATCGTCGCCAGTAAAGCTCAATTTGTGGCCTTGATACTAAGTATTAAATTCTATTAGTGCTAGGTCTTTACAACATTTACACAAGGTTTTATGTTTAAACAATGTTATGTCCGTTGGCCGATTTTATATTCCGTATTCATGATCATCCCTTAAATGTTGAGGGATCTCTTAATTTGCAAATGTTATTCTGTAGAATTACTTTAACAGTAGGCAACATTCATTGCGATTATTTGGTTCTCTAATAGAAACTTTAATAATAATAAAATAAAGAGTTTTGAAAAATCTAATTTAAGCTTTCATTTCACATAAAATTCAACTTCTAATCAATGTTGAATGTCGTTGTGATGGGGCGAATTCTCGAACGATCAATAAAATTTGTAAATAGACCGAAATTTGGCCTTCACTTGCTACTAGCAAGAAATCACTTGTCGACAACAGTAATAAAGTTATTGAATAGAATTTACATTTAAGACAGTTTTCAATGTTAATCCTATAAAGATTTGATAAACTAAGAGGGCACACAATCACGCCTTTGCTAGCAATATTCACACAACATCTGTTTGTGGATTATTGTAGTTTCTGTTTAGATAACAATGACATTCTGAGTTATGTAAAGAGTCATGCAATCCATTGTTAGACATGAAACTCTTATTTTAATATTAATCCAATTATGAACAGTAATGAAAGTTGACCTGGATCTCAATTTTTGAGGGCCACACATGTGGTTAGCCATGTGCCCAGGGGATGATTGGCTCTGCGTTAGTGAGTTGCAAACGGTAACCTCCGGATACCTGGAGACCTCCGGTTGTATTTACCCCTCTTCTGCAGTATGGGGGCTCTGCTGCAATCGAGGTTATTTCTCTAGCTACTCGTGGGACCAAAATGCACCAAAGTATAAAAAACAATGAAAAACAAATCTCGGACAAAGCAAACTGCAACTTCGCAAAAGCATTGCAGCGCGAGCTGCTAAAAGAAGAGCCCGTAAAGCAGGCTTGCGGCTGCAGGTACTCTTAACCCGGTAGTAGCGGGGCCTCTGAGACATCGGCTTAGACTAGCAAACCCGGGCGGGCTCGTTAAAGCGGGCTCGAGAGACGGATCAAACGCCACCCAGAGCCAAAAAATCCACCAAAAGGACCCGTCCATCTGGCGGTAATCTGCCTGCGGTGGACGAGGCACTAAAGGTATGTGTATTTTGTAAGGACTTCCCCATGAGGCAACTCACAAATGCGGAAGGTAGAGCGGTCCTTGGCCAGATTGAGGGGCGCAAGAAAGTGGGAACACCCCGACCATTAAAACCGCTCAGTCTAGGCAGGGTGCGTTGTACGTGAACTGTGAAGGTCAACAGTCCAGCAGTCCAAGGACTCGCTGAGGGACGTTGTTGACAGTCTCCAGATTGAGGGGCTAACTCTCCGATTAATATCTATCCATGAGTTTCCTAAACCCTGACGGGCAGTTGTACACATCCGGGACCCCAGGAGGGATCGGCGTTCTTACTGCGAAACCTGGAGACTTTGAACCCAGGGCTGGTAAGCAGCAGCTGGATTCTCTACGGGTCCGAGAAGATTGGGTCAAACACGACCCGTCTTGCGGTGGGTCTGTGAGAACCAGCTGTAGAGGCTCTTAGAGCTCAAAATCTGGCGTCACGTTATGGCTTCGGCCAGGCTACCGTTTGGTTGCTCAGCGAAGAGGACCGCCATGGGCCAACTCAAAAGGACAAGCAGGGAACTACCAATGCCTAGTGACCTCTTGTCTTTTGTGCAAATAAATTCCGGTTCACACGTAATCAATAAATTCTATTCTTTGGATTAGAACAGTCACATTCCATTAATTTTTTAATATGCATCTCTGCTTTTGCATATGCACCTCTGTTCCAGAGATGTTGTTGCAGCTCAAGTGAAATACAAAAGGAAAGGCAAACCGAGGACACTGATAATGTGCTCAGTATACCTTCGTTATGACTCATCCACCGCTCCACCATCAGCTTTGATGGTGAAAGTAGTGAAATTCTGCAGGAGTAGGCGACTGCCCCTGATAGTGTGATGCGACGCCAACTCGCACCACACTGCGTGAGGAAGTAAAGACATCAACCCCAGGGCAGAAGCGTTGTTTGCATACCAGGCAACAGCCGATTTATATTTACTAAATCATGACAATGAGCCCACTTTTGTCACGCGTGCGAGACAAGAGGTTATAGATATAATCTTGGGTTGCTCGTCGATCACAAAAGAGATCAATGGCTAGCATATATCAACGGAGCTAAGTTCATCGGATGACAGATACACCCTGTTTAACCTTCAAGTGGACGAGGCACTCAAATCTGAATACAGGGACCCCGAACTAACTGACTGGGCCTCTTTCAACAAGGGCCTAGCGGGTCGGGTATCTGATATTCCGTTGAGGACTCGCAATACCACTGACTCAGAACTGTTGTCAGCATCTCTGCAAGCGGCCATCCTGGAGTTCTACGACGAAAGCTGTCAAAGTAGGACCTCTTGTGGAGCCAATGGACCTGCTTGGTGGAATCGAGACCTTACCAATATTAGGTCAAAAACGAGGAAGCTAGACTCGAAAACACTCCACAAGCTTGGGACTTCTATAAAGAGGGTTAAAGAAAGTTCAAATCGACTATCCGTCGTAGGAAAAGAGAGTCCAGGAGAGAGTACTGTGAGGGCATTGACAAGATGCCCCAAGCAGCAAGGCTCCAAAAGGTGCTCTCAATAGACCCTGCTGCGAGTTTGGGTTCGATAATGGGACCTTCTGGATACCACACGGTCACGGTTGAGGAGACCCTTCGGGTCTTACTGCAGACGCATTGAGTTGAAGGTGAACGAATCGGTAGTATTACCAGATAGAACTGGTTATCATTTGGCGTGGTGATTTGCATTCCAAATCGTAATCAGGAAGAAGATTAAGTGGGCGATAAATACGTTTACCCATTCAAATCCGGTGCTTCTGCAAAGAGGCCTAGAACATGTGCTCAAATCGCTGTTACATCTATTCAGAGCCTGTCTTGCCCTAGGAGCCAGCTAACCTGGAGGACTCATATCAAGTATAAAACCCGAAAAGCAACTGACACCCCGTGAACGTGTAGAAGAGCTGCTGGGAAGTCATGGGCACTAACACCTTACGTAACACGTTGAATACACTCATCTGTGGTAATGCCAACGTTAACCTACGAAGCTGTGATGAGTTAGAGCTCGACGAAAAGACTATGGGCGAGAGACCTTTTGACCAAAGTCCAACGTCTGGCCTGCCTCATGATTACCAGCGCCTTTAAAACCTCACTCACGGCGGGATGGAGGTTCTGGCTGTGCTGCCCCCGCGATTGTTATAAGTATTTGTAACAATTCGAATAGGGCCGTCTCTGGCGGGCTTGCAAGAAAACCATTATTTTTAGGGTCCTATTGATGTAATGCTTGCGCAAAGCTCTCCTCCACAATGTCCCAAGTTTTTCCCATCAATATTTCTATCGGTAGTTAAAGCACTCGAACAGGAGCAAGAGCCAGTATTAAGAAGGCTCGCAAAAGTCGCTCAACAAACAGTGAAACAGAAGCTGATAAAGTTTCAATAATAAAATAACGAGACTTACAACGCCGTTGTTGAATTTGCGGACGACACAGGGCAGTGTAGCGGTACCGCCAATTTGGGCGACAACAACCGTACAATTTTCGGTGGCAAATATTTCCGTTTCCGATGTTTTCACAAAATTCGACGTTGTGTCTTTGTTTTCGTGTCTCGATTCGTAGCTGCGTCGATGGCGCAACGGTGTCGGACCAATTTCAACATATTCTGCAATACAAAAAGCAATACAATTTTATTTTTTATGTCATTCGTATATGTTATTAAACCATTAATAGATATCAAAACGATCGCATTAATAAACAAATAATAATTGTTTACTTGACGGCGGGCAATTATGGCGTTGCGATGGCATTAGGAAAAATAATAGCCCGCTGTTAAGGCGCGTTACTATGATTAACAACTTTTTTGCTGTCATTAAAAAGGTGATCATAACCTCAAATTTTCAGATATCAATGAAAAAATTTAAAGAAAAATAAAGTTAAATTGCTCCTTTTACTTATGGCATAAACTCATGAATTTATCGCGGGCGTTATATGTCTTATAATGCCCTTGATACATTAATTACTATAATTTGATTCGTTTTTCGACTTTTAA
>JAEDXX010000689.1:0-14019 GCA_021725515.1 Epicauta chinensis
ATTTTCAGATACCACCTACCCCTGTTATAAGGGGCTAAGCCACCCCTTGGAAAAATTTCAATCCTCCATAAAAAATTATTACATGACCCGATTTTAATGAAAATAACGTCATCTGTTAGAGTAAAGAAAAATAAAGTTTAACTGTTTTTGGATTTTTTGAAAAGAACAGTTTTAAGGGATGAAAGATTTATTTTTATATTCTCATGAGAATGACTGATTATAAGCGGGAGATTTTTGGTAAATTATTATAAAGGAAAAGAGTACTTAGATTTTTGAAAATGAAACTTGGCTTTCTGACTTGATGTTCATTACCGACGTGCTAGAACATTAGCAAACTCTTAATTTGGCTTTACAAGGAAAGGAAAAAAAAATTATTGATTTATCACAAACTGTAGATATTTAGTTTTGACTCTAAACTGCGTCTTTTTGCGCACGATCTTACGAACAAGATATTTAGTCATTTTCCACGAGTAAAAGCAAATGTAATTAATATAAAAGAAGAAACGTTAGATGAGTACGAAGAAAAACTGGAAGAATTGCAAGCAGATTTCAAACATAGGTTTGAAGATTTGCAAAGCTTGAAATCACCATTTGCATACTTTGTAAACCCATTTATTTGTGATGTTGTTGAAGATGGTTTTTCAATTTCTGAAATAATTCTTCTTGAAAAGCCGACTGGAGAAGTGGAGTTATTAGAGATCAAAGAAGATCAAGCGTTGCAAATGCAGCACAAATCTTCTTATATAACTAAATTTTGGGTATTTGTGCCAGAATGGAAGTATCCACACTTGAAAGAAGCTGCTTGCCGTGTTATTTCAATTTTTGATACAACATATTGCTGCGAATCTTTATATTCTACAATGAAGTTTGTGAAATCAAAATATCGTTCACTGTTAATCAATCAGCATCTCATAGTATTGTTACGAACGACTTTAATTAATTTTACGCCAAATTTCAAAGATTTGTTCAACGTTCTTCGTTGAACATTCTGCTTTCAATTAATGGTTAATTTTTATAATTAAAATTTTGTAATTTTTTGCTGTTATTTTATAGTAACTTAAGGCTTAATCAGAAAAATCGACTACTTTTTTTTCAAAAAGTACCCTGAAAATATTGTTCGTAAATTTAATTTTGCTTGAATTTTTTTAATTTTAGACTTTGGAATTAAATTTATTAGATTTTTTTTATACCATGACTTCAGCAAATATCAAAAAACGAAAATACGAAGAAGAAAACAGAGTCTTTCAAAAAGATTGGATAGAAAATTTTGCTTTTATTGAGAATAAGGGAAAGACATTGTGTCTTATTTGCAAAACTACAATTGCAAACTACAAAGTAAGTAATGTACGTCGACATTACCAAGTATATCATTCCGACTTTTCAACTCAATATCCACCTAATTCAAAACTGCGAACAGAAAAACTTAAGTCCTTGCAGTCGAGCCTTCATAAGCAACAAGAACTATTGTCTTCATTTAGTCGCGAAGATGACAGAGCAAACGAAGCTAGTTTACTAATAGCTTGGAATATTGCTCGTGCCAGACGTCCATATGCGGAAGGAGAATTTATTAAAAGAAATATAGAAGAAGTAGTTAAAATTTTGGATCCAAATAATACAAAACTGCATAAATTGATCGCACAGATTCCTATCTCACGTCGTACAACTGAACGTCGTATTGGTGCAATTAATAAAAATGTTGAAAATAGATTGCTGTATGATTTAAAAAACTGTACAGCATTTAGCTTAGCTCTCGACGAGTCTACAGACATTCAGGATGTTCCACAATTGGCCGTTTTTGTTCGCTATGTATCCGCAGACGTAAATATCAATGAAGAAATGTTAGATTTAGTAGCGCTTAACGAAACAACACGCGGTATCGATTTTAAAAATGCGCTTGATGAAGTAATGAACAAGTTTGAATTGCCTCGTGAAAAACTTGTAAGTGTTGCGACTGATGGAGCGCCTGCAATGATAGGCAAAAACCAAGGTCTCATTGGTCTGTTAAACAACGACTCTAAAATTCCACATTTTTTACCTCTTCACTGCATAATTCACCGCGAGCATCTCATAGCAAAGTACTTTAAATTCGAAAATGTGTGGAAGATTGTTTTGCAAATTGTGCATTTTATTAGAACAAATGCCAAAACACATCGTCAATTTAAAAACTTTTTGGAGGAGCTGCGAATGAATGACGAAACAAGTGAATTGCCTAGTGATTTATCACTATGGTGTATCGTAAGGTGGCTGTCAACTTACAATGTTTTGAGCCGTTTTGTGGAACTCCTAAATCCAATCATAATATTCACAAAGCAAAAAGGAAAAGAATACTTAGAACTAGAAAATGAATCTTGGCTTTCTGACTTGATGTTCCTTACCGACTTGCTAGAACATTTACAAACTTTTAACTTGGCTTTACAAGGAAAGGAAAAAAATATTATTGATTTGTCACAAACTGTATTTAGTTTTGACTCTAAACTTCGGCTTTTTGCGCACGATCTTACGAACAAGATATTTAGTCATTTTCCACGACTAAAAGCAAATATAATTAATATCAAAGAAGAAAAATTAGATGAGTACAAAGAAAAACTGGAAGAATTGCAAATAGATTTCAAACATAGGTTTGAAGATTTGAAAAGCTTGAAATCAACATTTGCGTACTTTGTAAATCCATTTATTTGTGATGTTATTGAAGATGGTTTTTCAATTTCTAAAATAATTCTTGTTGAAAAGCCGGCTGGAGAACTGGAGTTATTAGAGATGAAAGAAGATCAAGCGTTGCAAATGCAGCACAAATGTACTTCTATAACTGAATTTTGGAAACTTGTGCCAGAATCAAAATATCCACACTTAAAAAAAGCTGCTTGCCGTCTTATTTCAATTTTTGGTACAACATATTGCTGTGAATCTTTATACTCTACAATGAAGTTTGTGAAGTCAAAATATCGTTCACAGTTAACCAATCAGCATCTCACGGAATTGTTGCGAACGACTTTAACTAATTTTACGCCAAATTTCGAAGATTTGATCAACGTGGTTCGTTGAACATTCGACTTTCAATTATTACTTAATTTTCATTATTAAAATTTTGTAATTTTTTGTTGTTATTTATAGTAACTTAAGGCTTAAGACTTATATATTATATACATATATATATGTAACCATATAATTTGAAATTAAATTTGAATTCTGTATTTAAGTATTACTATGTTACTATTGTGTGGCTCTTTATAACATACGAAAAACCGGACTGCGGCTCTCATTGTCCTAGTATGTGCCCACCCCTGTTATATAATAATAACTAGTAAACCGCGGTCGTCGCACAAAGCGCAAAGAACCACCAGCGCCCTCTAGTGGGGGAATTGCGGGGACCGGTGTTGCGGGTTGCATAGGTAGTGGGGGTTTCTTGCTACAGGTGTAAATTAATTATGAAAAAAACTAAATAAAAATATAAAAACAATCGAACAAATGATTTAATTGAGCGAACAAATAATAAAAAAAATTAATCTATCGAGAAAAAAAATAAAATGAAATTCAAGACCAAAACTGCCAATTTAAGAAAGAAAAATTGTTTAATTTTTTATAAATAAAAAATTATAGAACAAATAATAATTTTTAACGAACATTTAAGAACAAACGACGAACAAACGATTTGTTTATATCAAAATAATTAAAAATAATTTTCAGGTGCCAGGTTCATGGAGGTAAACTCTACCTAGTACGTTTTTTTCGTTTACTAGAAAAACACGGACAATTCTTTAACCTACCTGTTTTATTTGGCCAATAAATCAAACAAACAGATGGTTGAATAAAGACGAATTAAGTAGAAGAATATACGAAAAAAAAACGATTGGCAACAATCAACTGTTGGTGTAATTGTGTGGCGACAACAAAAACCCTAAAATAATTGGTTGCGTTCTACAAATACTCGAATACATGCTCGTTTGAAGTTCGCACAAATCCAACCACAAACTTTTTAATACGTTTTCTCTATAATCGAAAATTTATGGAGCAATAAGACAATTTCTAGTATTTTTAGCGATTTATGGTAAATTTCTTCAATTATAGATACGATAATTTGGTAATATTAGAGACGAACATTCAACTCGAACAGTTTGAATCAAATGTAGAACGCAAGAAACAGTGAGGTTATGTTGAAAATTCCCCGTATTTTACCGGATAAATTTCAAGACGTAAATCCGCATGTACAGCAGTAATTATGTTAGTCAACATTTATAATCGGAAGTGGTGTGATTAATTGTTATAATTATTGAAAAAATCATGAGATATTTTTGCTTATTTTTATTGTTAAGATTTGGAATTGTTACAAGTGTTCCACAGATATTCGAAGAGAATTACGAATTTTGTGAATATCATTTTATAAATGGAGAAGATCTAAGAATACCCGGGTATAAATAAAACAATTTTAATCATTATTTAAACAAAAAACAATCACACTCAAAGTATATTGATTTTAGAAAATCATGGAAAATATCCAATCAACAATACACAATTCAATATAATCTCTGCCCTTATCAAGTGTTCGAAGAGTGCAAGAACGCAACATCTTGCCTCATTGATAATCGATCACAGCAGGTATTCAAGTTGGGAACTGGATTCGTACCTGGTAATTACTATTACAGTAGATTTCGGTTATAATGATCAGAGCCGGATTAGGGACAATCAAGGCCCGTATTATTGTACAAATGAGCCGATAGACTTCTCAGAAGTGACCTGAGTGACGTTCTGTTCGTTATAAAAGCGAAATCAGCCCTATACAGGCTGTCCCATAAGTAATGGCCCATCTTGCAGGGTCAGATAGGAAATTAAATTCTAAATCGAAAAGTCCTTTACCATTTTTCGATCTGACGCTTAGATAATTTACTATTAATTAAATTCAATAACCAATCAGATGCGCTCTATAACTAATCCGGGCGCTATGGAGCAGCGCGTGAGTGAGCTATAGGAGGACCCACGGCAGTCTGCTTCTTCCTCACCTACCGTTCTACCTCTATCGCGCATCTGATTGGTTATTGAATTTAATTAATAGTAAATTATCTATGCGTCAGATCGAAAAATGGTAAAGGACTTTTCAATTTAGGATTTAATTTTCTATCTGACGCTGCAAGGTGGACCATTACTTACGGGACATCCTGTATAGTCGAGTTCGATTGCCTTCAATGATTATTTTTTAGTTGAAAGTGACGATTTCATTCTCGAATCAATAAACGGTGATCGATGCCCGATCGATACGCAAAACAATTACAAATTAATAATAAATTTAATTTGTTCAAATTCAATCAAATTACAACCGCGTCTATTATCAATGGACGATGATTCATGCACGTATGTGATTAATATGATGAAACCGGATTGTCAACCGAAATGTACCGGTTTAATTGAAGATCAATATTTATTAGATTTAAGACAATTTCCAAGAATTCTACCAATTATAACCGACGATAATCGTAGATTTAGTATAACGATTTGTGGTACAAATAATCAGTGTGGCAGCCGAGATGTAAGTAGTTGTGCATTGTTGAAGAATAATGAAGTTGTACCGTTAGCGAAAACGGAAAGTCAATTGATTAACTATGATGCCAGCAAAGATGAATTGACGGCCCGAGGACGGTACAAACATAAAAAGAGTAAGTTATTATATTATTTTAAATAGATTTTCATTCGAACATAGGGGGCCGTTCAAAAATTACGTAACGCATTTTTCCATCCTTTTTGAATTAATAGAACTCATATTGTTAATTTTATGAGAATATAAATCAACGAACGGACGGGACGAAGTCTGCCGGCTAGTTAATTTATAAATTCTAAAATCATCGCGGTAAGCCTTGAAAATTTTGGTTTCGTTCCAGAGGGCGCTGTACATCAATCAATGCCACCAACTTTAGACCCTAGTGTTTATTTTACGCAGTTGGCAAAACTGACAGAGTATAAGCGACACTATTGGTAACGCCCCCACCCTTCTGTTAGTGGGGAAGTGTTTCCCCTCACGGCGTCTCGAATTTTCGTTACATAGGGCAAATACATTGAAAAATATTTACACCCAAGTGCGCCTAAAGAAGTTTCACTTCAAAAATAACGTTTTAACGTAACCCCGTCTCACGTTACAAGCGTTACGTAATTTTTGAACGGCCCCATATACAGACGAGTATAGACAGATTTAGGGTGATTTGGCTCGTTTATATGACAATTAATACGGAACAGTGCCGTTATAGAATTGATCTTACTTATTTTTCGTATAATGCCATTTATTATTTTTCTAATCGACCCGAAACCGCCGAATATTCTCGAGAAATTAGAATCAAAGTTTGAATCGGTGCTGATCAGAGTAAAAAGTTTGATTTTGTATGGACATTAGAGAATAGTGGAGCTAGTCATTTAGCCAATCCTGTATACAGGATAAGCCCTATAATCTGTGTAAAAGTTGTATGTTATGTGTGGATAAATCTGGAAAAAAAGTAAATGTTCAATTGGTTAATTTGAAAACATGACAAAATGGCAGTAACTTATGATTTTTTGATGGAATCAGTAAATTAGTAATACCAAAAAAAAAGCTCGAGCCTATCCTGATTGAAGATAAAAACCACACTAAATTACAATCAAAATTACTCTCTAATTTAAATATTATTGAAAAATTGGTTAATTTCAATAATTTCACAGAATTTTTCATTGATAAGAAACTTATTTAGTTATCACCTTTTTGCTATAAAAAAAAACACAAATAACGTTAATACGTCAGGGCTCGTCAAATTATAGTTGAACTGATTAAAAATAACGTTTCGTTTACAGCTTTAAGAAAATAGATGAGTACAAAAATTTGGCCACCCCTGTCCTACATATTCGTGTATACTATATTCATCGATCAAAACGTTACTAGATTTGACAGATGTCTCGTTAAACAGTATACATAGTCCCAGGATTATAAGTGTGTATATATGGATAAAAACAAATAAATCCCTAGAAATATCACGGGTACCAACTTAAATCTAGGAACTCGTTGGTCTATGAATTTAGTATTTCGTTTATAAAGGTGGATAGTTTTATAATGTCAATAAAATGCTTTTTCAGTATGTTAATCAGGCGTAATTATAGAGTGATCCCCTCTATAAAAAAAAGTCTTTAAAAAAGTCTCTGTTCAGCAGGCGATGATTGCACGATCTCATTTATTTATAGTATAGATCTGGGTATAAGCTCAATTTTTGAAGTGAAACTTCTTTAGGCGCACTTGGGTGTAAATATTTTTCAATGTATTTGCCCTATGTAACGAAAATGCGAGACGCCGTGAGGAGAAACACTTCCCCTCTAACAAGCAACTGAGAGGGAAGAGTGGGGGCGTTGCCAATAGCTTCGCTTATACTCTGTCAGTTCTGCCAACAGTGTAAAATAAAAACACTACACAGCGCTCTCTCTGGAACGAAACTAAAATTTCAATGGTTACTCCGATTTATAATTTTTATATTTATAATATTAATTAACGGTGTTAAATTGAGATAAGCGAAATGCCGAAAAATACAACTGCAGAACAAAAACGAGCCTTCAGGCAACTACAGAAAGAAAATAAACCAATCAAAGAAAATAAATTTCATCTCTAACCCAAGAAGTTTCACTTCTAACGCGCGGCGTTACACTCACTTTCCATTTTTTTTTATCACTTAATTCGTTGCTATACAATCACGTCCGGTTGTATTAACTTTTGTCGATTTGTGTGGATTTAATACTTTTGTTTTAAATTCAAGATCTGTAACTATGTTTCTGTTCATCCTGTTTACGTAAAAGAGATAAGAGTGGATGTTATCATAAAAAAGTGGTCGGTAATGATAATTTTAATATGTTCTTGTTTCGCGTGCCATTCCTTATATATTTTTGTACCATTATAAGCGAAATAATAATAATAATAATAATAATGGAAACATTATCTAAAATTACAATTTTATATTTAGAACTAATTGTAAGACTTTTCGCTTTTCTCAGAATGTCTTGTTGATTGTTTATATCTGCTAATTTCTAGACCGTGCTGATTTTTATAAATTCCCAGACATATCAAATTTTTTATTTATTTATTTATTTATTTATTTTATAATCTTCTAATGTTTATTTAACAAAAAAATTCTACAGTTATGAGAGATGTCCAGATCTTGATAAAATGCAATTGGAATACAATTTTAACAAATATCACATATAAAAAAGTCCAAATTGAAGGTAGACATTATAAATTCGAATTGGAATCATCTTATGGTTGTATAAAATTACCACAAACATGTCTTTTATACAATAGTATAGATAATTATAAATATAATTTACAACAATTATATCGTCCAAATAATAATTGGCAAGTGAGGAATGTATCAAATGGACAATTGATATTGAATCTTTGTGGACCTTTACGGTTTAACAACAGAAATCAATGCTCTGGTAATTTACATTTTTTTTAAAAACAACAAAACAACAAATAATGCACAGTAAAAAAGGAACCGTCACTATAAATCAAGACTAATGAACAAGAAAGCGGACATCAATCAAACACAGAAATCTATTACAGGATATCGGATAGTTTAGCTATTAGTAAAATATACAGCGCCGGCGATTGAAATAGGCACATTCACCGCAAATTTCTACTTAAATTATACTAAAATGAAAAGCATTTCGAAAACGTCACCGAAACGTAAAAAAGGACGCTTAAGAAACAGTTATTGTAGTTTTTTTTGTGTTGCAAAAATTAGGGACTAATAACAGTAAACTTTCGCACACCTAACTGCTACGTTTTATCGTGAAGGCATTAAGGATTTTTTAAAAGAAGACGAATCAACTAATATAACAGAATATGCCTATTTGTTTTGCCACTATTGTATAAATAATTAAACAACTACTAATCTAGACTAGGATGCGATTCGTTTTTGGCCAGAGAATTTTTGATTTCTTTCATTTATAAAGTAAAATAAAATAAAAAAGTTGTTTTGTCAAATAAAAGAAAAATTGACCTCTCCTTGTAAGTTAATAGTGCCCTTTGATTTATAGTTTTATGAGTAGATACACTATTGAGTTTTCGCGTCCGCTCTCTTGTAAACGTGCCGAACATTTCATGATTTATAGTTTTATTTATACGGTGACAGTTCCTGATTTTACTGTGCCCCCATAAACTAGTAACAAAAATGCTTGAATTTAATCAATTTTAAAGATCAACACTCGCAAATTTGTGAAATCAAATCTGGTAAATACACGAATCTCGGTAGTTTAATAAAATTCAAAATCGAATCTTATGGTACAATAAAAGCAATCATCAATCATGGTAATCGTTGTAATGCGCAACCAGTCAATCATAAAACTGAAATTTTATTAAAATGTTCACCAATACAACAAGATCCGATCTATCGTAATTTTGCGAATTGTACAACCTTTATTGAATGGTCAACACCGGCCGCTTGTCCAATTCAATATTATCAAGGTGATAATTGTTTAGTAAACGATCTTTATAATCCACGCAATTTACAAGATTTACATCAACCAATTGATCGAATATTCAATATTAATACGAATGAGAAGATTATCTACAATCTGTGTGGACCGATCCAACGGAATTGTTCAAATTATGCAAATGTTAGTTTTTGTTTAATACAAAGTAACAAGGAGTTTGTATTGGCATGGGATACACGAAAATTAATCAGTGATTATGGACAATTGAAATTGGAGATGCATGGGGATTTGTGTCCGAATCGACGTGATTACGGACGGATTCTCATCAATTTCATCTGTGATTACAACGAACCACCACCACGCATGAATATTGTAAGATTTGGTTTTTACACAGGGCAACCGAATCATGTATACTCTGTCCACGAATTAAGTATAAAATTTCAAAGTACAGATGGCAACTTAATGTTTGAAAAGTTCCTAACTTTTACATGTTTGAATAAAACCCTACGCTGGTAATTTTTTACTTTTAACCTTCAACTTGGATATTTTATATTTTTTTGGAGATTGTAGAATCCTTTACGAATCAATTTTCAGTTTAATACAATAAAGAATCAAAATTTTGGGGTCTTAAAACAGGGACTGTTATTTGAAATTTCATACTTAATTTGTGGATGGAGTATATTAATAGAGGCGTCATTTTGTTGCCTCTGTTGCGCTATATTTCGATCTAATTTCAATCATTTCAAGATTCAAGACAGTTGCAAACTCAATTTAACGATTTATACAAAACTGGCCTGCTTATCTGATGGTCATTTCGACAACTGTCGTCTATCGTCGGATGATGGTAGTTGTTATGATTTAACACCCCTAACATTAAAGAATCATAACTATATCATAAATGATGGTGGTGATATTAAGTACATTCTAAATCCATGTGGACCAATTGTTACCAACCAAAAGGCATTATGTAAAGGCAACTCAATGTTGTGTTTGTTTAATCGCACCGAATCGCATATCAAACAACAGTATGTACACATATATCTGTATTTGTTTTTCTAACAAATTCTATCGAAAAATTTCCCTAGATTCAAATCAATCGGTGGCGTAATTGGACCGAAATTAATTAATAATTCATTAATAATTGAAAGTATCGGTGATTACTGTCCCGGTTATGGTCTCTATCGAAGTAAAATCATTTTCGTATGTACAAATCGTGAAGAATTACCGAGATTGTTGAAAAAAGAACTGTGCTCGTATACATTCCTGTGGAAGACACGTTATGCTTGCATTAAAAACAACAATTGCTACATACCAAATACTAGGTAAATTGTTGATTTACAATTTAAATATCGCGCCGAAATTGGAGCGACATCTATCCACAATTCATAATAGTAGTCGTGGAGGGAGTATTAACTGGAGGGAGCATAGCCTATCTTTCCTGTGTTAAGAAAGTGACGCCAGTCGAACGACCCTACAGAGACCTTTTATGGCCCATTCTGCTGCACTGAGCATGCGTAAATCCATCTAACAATTCGCCTTTTTGTGCACAGTGGCGTGGTGTCCTGTGGCATTTGTCTAGTGTGTTTATAATAAGGGTCATACCACGTTGGCATTACTGGTTCCCATTCGTGTCCAGTGTGTGCGTTGTTTCCATAAATTGAGAGGTAATTATTAGATATTTTTAACTTTAAATTGTAATTACAGAATACCCCTTAGAAAAACACAAGCCCGCGCCACTGGTGACAGTCGCCATATTGAGAGACCTTTTATTATGTGGCGGCAAAATAACGAGGATCACATTTTTCAAACTATGCTCCCTCCAGTTAATACTCCCTCCACGATAGTAGTAGTAGTAGTGTTGACAATGTAATTATTTAAAAACTACATTGACACTAATATTAGGTTGGCAACAATTTTGATTTTAGTTATGTTGTGCGTAATTGGAGCGACATCTATCCACAATTCATAATAGTAGTAGTAGTGTTCCCAATGTAATTATTTAAAAACTACATTGACACTAAAATTATGTTAGCAACAATTTTGATTTTAGTTATGTTGCGCGTAATTGTAGCCTGTAATTGACAACAATAAATGTGTTAATTTTTGATTCTAGTATTAATTTGAGAGATTTAAAAAGTACCCAATTAGAGATTAAGTTGGAGGATTCGACGATAAATAAATTTGATTTATGTGAAGACGTCTACAAAGAATGCAACAATGGTCAACAATAACAATCATTATTATTATTTGTGATTGATAATTTTGTTGTATTTTTAGGTACTTGTTACGATAAAGAATTGCAACAACGTACGATTACAATAAAAGAAGATATTGTGTATGTTGAATTGCATTTAAATAATAATTGTATAAAATCAAATGATTTCCATACGGTTATTTTTAAAATTTTCTGTGATCAGGAGATTATTAATAATGATTATTTTGAAAATGAATCATTAGAAGACTGTATTTTAGTACAAAGAATTCATACGCAACTAATTTGTAATTTAAACAAACCTACAACAGTACAACAAGAAATTATTGAAGAAAATACGTCGCACTATTATTATACGAATTTTGATTGTTTAATCGATCGTACAGATAACAAGCCAATCAATTTACACAATTTGCCAGGATTTAATGTAAGTATTTCGAGTATATAAAATTTTGTAATGCGTAGGGCATCAAGCGCTTTTTTTAGATAACATCCTCGTACACAAAGTATACGGTTAATTTCGATGGAAGTATTCCAACTTGTTTTGGTTTAATTTGTATGAATGATACGGTAATATTACCGTTTCCAACAAATTGTCCTTTTACCACCCACAATGATGACGAGATCTATCTACAGTTCCCGTCCGGAAATCACATTTGTCAGGACAATTGTTTGTTTATCATTAATTAATTATCAATGGCTATTGATTTAATTGTAATTTTAGTAAATTATAATGTTGATATGGTTTTAAAATGTGGCGAAGAGTACGATGTACAAATTATTAAAAATATCAATTGTTTAATACAATTCGAATATAGCGTACCGATAATTTGTCGTCCAGTTATTTCAACGAATATTTCTGGAATTATTGGAGGTGTTTTTGGTTCGGTTATCCTACTTGTGACTGTATTTGTATTATATTTGAAATTACGTCACAATTGTTGTCGACAACAACAGCACTATCTCAATTTGTCTGCATTGAGTCCTATTTATTTGAGGGTAATTCGTGTTAATAGTAGCTTGAAGTTTCTATTAAAATCGTTCTATTTATTTTACAGGATTGTCAAGAATAATTCAGTATTATCAGTGGCAGATTGTAATTTATTGTTAATTTAATTATGTTATATGGGAGAAAATCTAATTAGAAAGAAAAATAAATTCAAAATCATAAGATTTTTTTTCAAATCTCCCGCAAAATTCTATTGCAATTATTAGCTATTTGTAGCTATCTTACAAGATTTATGAATCGGTAGAGAACGTTTCATATAACTTGTCTGTAAATCAAACACGACACGTATACATTTATTATGAGACGAACTATAGACATATCACCAAAGATATAGTGGATTCAGGGAGCCATGGTTACTAGATTTGACAAATTTGTTGTTAACGTAATCCCAGTATAATTGGAATGATACATATGTAATCAAAGAAATCACCAGATTCAAGCGTACCAACCAAAATCTAGTAACTTTGGTCCGTGAATATATTATACTTAAGTTCTTGAGGGTTGCTTACAAATATTTTAAGAATTGAAGAATTAATTAGATTCTTCTCGGTACCGCGACCAACCTATCTTTATAGCGTCCTGTTCTCAATCCCGCAACGATTTAGCACTTACTATAAATGAAACGAAGAGAAAAAATAATTTGATTGATGGAAATTGGTGGATATTGTTGAAATTACCTTTAACCTCAATCCGTACCGCCGCATTCGGTAATTCGGCCCCAATCCATACACAAAACACTAACACTATTACACTGCACTTCACTTTACACTTACACTTTACACTTTAAAATAATAAATTTCCGAAATGAAATGTTAACTCGACAACGCTTAGAAAACAATTTATCAAAACAAACGTAATCGTACGTACATTGTTTTGTTGCGTTATTACAAATCGAAAAAAATTTATACTAACCTACGCAACGAAAAATAGTTCCTCTATTAAAGCCCCAAAATTAAAATTCTCGTTCATTGTATTAAACTGAAAATCGATTTAAAAGGAATTTTAGAATCACTAAACAAATATAAATTATCGAATTACAGAGTTAAGATGGAAAAATCAGTAGCAAAATATATAAGCAAGTGCGTAGGATTTTATTCCAACAATAGTTAGGGACTTTTCAAATGTTAAGTTGCACATAACCAATCATTTGTAATATGAAATTTTTGTTACAAACAATTTAAAGCATATGCGATCTTATCAATTATTATAGAAAAAGGACTAGTTTCAAACTTGAACATATAAAGAGCCCTATAAAGCAAGGGTGCATCTCTGGTGGGCTTTTCGTTATTTTAATACGTTCCTGGCATGTGTATTTTTGGTTGCATAACTAACAAGCAACACTGATTGGTTGTAGTAGTATGCGATAGATTTA